>VDFB02379076.1:0-14595 GCA_007258455.2 Sequoia sempervirens | reverse complement strand
CGTATAAATTCCGAGCATTCCATCCATCTTATCCATAATAAATCCATCCATCCATGAACCATTTATCCAATCCATTCACATCTATCTACGTCCATCATGCAAGTTATCTTGATCTTGGTAAAATTTTGGTACACTTTACGCTTGCTTACAGTGAACATCTTGATATGGGTCATTTTCATTAAATCCTATCCTATGCAGCTTATCTAAGCCATGAAGCATTATCCAAATGAGCATTCATTATTCGAGCGCCTTATCCTATTGCAAGATAAATCCTTGGCATACTTTGCGTGCTTACCATATCCATCCATCCATACACTTATCTGAGCATCCACCCATCACATTCCATACATTGCTAGACATTGGGGGCAGATATGTACATCTTGCTTCAAGAATAAATCCTGGTCTATATCCTCTGACTTATGTGGCGATCCGAACATTGGAAAACATGAAATCAAATTGGTCAAACCACTTGTGAACAAAAATCCGAAGCACTAACCCATGGCACATTTTGACGAGAAGACATTCCTTATCAGTCTTCGCCTTTCATCAAACATCAATCGATATCAGTCGCATCTAAGTTGCACGTCAAACGTCACATCAAATCATCCAAACATCTTTTGTTCGAAACCAAGCTTCATCAAACATGATCAATCAAAATCCAATCAAGAAATCATCAGGATATCCTTGTGTTGCTTAACACTATCCTTTCATTGTTGTGCATCCTCAACAATGATTATCATCATCAATCTTGATCAATCAAATCTAATCAACTCATCATCATCCTGGGATATCTTTCCCAATCATTGTGTTGCTTAACACTATCCTTGCATTGTTGTGCGTCCTCAACAATGTTATCATCATCATTCCCATCAACATCCTAATCATTGTGTTGCTTAACACTATCCTTGCATTGTCGTGCATCCTCAACAATGTTATCCTCATCAATCTTGATCAATCAAATCCTTGCATTGTTGTGTATCCTCAACAAAGACATCGGCCCATTCGATTGACATCTCAACTTTGTGTTGCTTAACACTATCCTGCATTGTTGTGTATCCTCAACAATGTTATCATCATCATCAATTCATTGATCCTCGATCAATCAACCTTAGCTTGGTCTTCAACAAAAATCATAAAATGTGAGCATTGATATTCATACACATCCATATCCACTCCGCCAAAAATCATGCTAAAAATCCAAAAATATTAGAAAATCGTGAATCCAAAACATCCAAAACATCGAAATCTAAAAACATCAGAAAATCAAAATCCAAAACATCGAAACCCAAAATCCAAAACATCCAAAACATATCAAAAATCCAAAACACTCCAAAAACTAAAACATCAAAAACATTGGAATCGAATCCACGCCAGCTTCCGAGCTTAACGTAGGCAAGGCTAATCTTTGATCACTCGAGACATCAAAAATCCCAAAACATTCGAAAACATCAAAAATCCAAAAAACATTCGAAAACATCAAAATCCAAAACATTGAAAACTGAAAAAATCAAAACATTTGTAAAAACATCGCAAAAATTCAAAAACACCAAAACAAAATTTCAAAACATTTCAAAACGTCAAAAAACATCCAAATATTTGAAAAATCCACCCACCCCATTTCGCTTTCACTCGCAATAATCAATCATCCATAATAAATTGATCATCATCTTCATCCTTTGACAACGCAAACAGAAACAAGCGCAACAGTCAGCAAAAGCAAACTTCAATCGTAAAACCAAAATCGAAGCAACAAATCTTTAAAACAAAATCAAACACTTGATCAGTCGTAAACATGTCAGTCAACTTTATATCATTAGCCTATCAATCAACTTATCAAACCATCATCATCCTGTACAATGCATGTCCTAGGATATATCGTTCCGACAATGGGCATCATTTATGGATATCACCTTGGATTCTTATCCTATCAAAAATCCCTATTAGAGGTATGAAGAACATTACTTGTTTGTGTACTTGATCTTTTCTTTGATTTATCTTATTGGCGCGCCATTCCAAGGACCTCTCGATGATATCCGAACGAAGGATTTAGGGAGATAGGAATGGGGCAACGATCATTATCTTTTGTCTGCTGTGCTTGTTGGACACTCTTGTAATATAACTTGGCGAATACTTGCTTTGTTAGGTACGCCCTAGCAAGGTTTCCGTATGTCAAGTGTGAACAAGAATACTCCTATCTGCTTGTTGAGTCAAAGTCCATCACACTAAGTACAACGCCATCTTGGTCCTTCATACCTTGATGCATCGTACTTAGGTGTGTTATCAAAAATAAAGTAAGTGATCCTTTGAAAACCCCAACTTGATAAGCAAATCATCCATCATCATCATCATTTATCATCATCATCTATCATCATCATCTCTAATAAAGTCTCGACTAATCATGGACTTGTTGGATCCTTCTTGTCATCATCTCACCTCAAGACTAATAACATCATGCATCCGCCATGCATCCATCATGTATCCATCCCGGTGATCAGAACTATCAATAAATCGCAGATACCACATATCATCTTATATCATACATCATAGGAAACATTGATCATTTCACATGCATTGCATATCATCATCATAATATAGACCTGTTAGTCTAAGCATATCATAAATCATCCATTGCATAATCACAACATATCACATCATCAATCTCATCCATCTCATATCATATCATCATTTAAGTTATTTAGAATAATATAGATTTGTTATTCTAAGCATCTTAAAATCATCTCATTTGCATCATCATCCATTACCATCCATTTTGAACCTCTTTATCGCGAGATCGACCCTCAAATCGAATCTTTTCGCTCGATCTCTCGAGGGGGCAATGTACCAGTGTACTTTCCGCTGGGGCATCCGAAAAATCATGAAATTTTTAAATTTCGATCGCGGCAAGTTTATTCTTTGAACCAACGCAACAAGTACATTGCTTCAAAGAGGGGCAAAATGTAGACATGTCAAAATTACATCATGCATAATCATATTCCATTCATCCAATAAATCAGGACTTTATTTAAATCAAATCCAAATCATACATTTTCCATCATTTTCTGATTTAAATAAATCAATTATCAAAGTCTTGAAAGTCAAATCATATAATCAGCATTAATTAGCATGATCATCATCTAATCCTAATCTAATACTAATCACATCCCACTTGCATGATCTAGATCTAGCCACTTGCACAATAAATCAATTTTATTGATTTATTAAAATCTCATTTTCTTTCAACATGACAAGTCAAACAGGGCATTTATTGCTCTTCTTTCTTGTCCCCCTCTCAAAATTTATTGCAAATTTGAATTCAAAATTTCCCCCTCTTGGTCACTCTTCCCAAATCTTGCATATACATCAACTAATCACATGATGACAAGTGTCCTTATCTCATTGGCAGAATCTTAATCCCACATTGGTCCATCTTCAACACTTGGCATTTTGAAAATCTTTAAATACAAGCATCATCCTCAAGCAAATCCTTCACAATCTCCACAATCTCTCCACAACTTGATGCAAGGTCATTCTCTTTGAGAACTTATCTTGTCCATTTATCATCTCCATCATCTATAGCAATTTCATCATCTAAGCTTATCAATCAAGGATTGGGAAAGGGTCACTAGCACATGTGACACCAATCCAATATGAGATAGAGTTGAATTCTTGCTTCTTTATGCTTTCACTTAGTTTAGTTGATATTTTGTTGTTTGGATTGCATTATGAAGCATGATTCTATATTTCATATGGATTCTATATTTGATTTTGTTTGATTTAACAAAACTCATGTTTGTTTGTTTTTGAGCAAAATGCAGATTTAGGGTCTACAACTCCAAAAGAAAGCAGCCATACAAACAACTACATACCATTCGCGATTGCAAGAAGTCTTAGATTCACGAAGCATGTTCGACAACAACCAAAACTTCTTGATAACAATTCGGATAATGCATCACTAATATGAATGGCACACCATTTACAATAATGAGTTCTAAAGGGACAAAGAGGTTGATGTAATACACTAGTATGCCCCAACTCTAATTGAAGGTCAAGGTTCAGGGACCCAAATGCGCGAATTTGAACTACAAAGTCACCATGATTCTAGTGATGCTGAGTCAAATCTAAATGAACAAGACTATCATGAGGACAGTATCATCATTGACCCACCTCATACCTTAGATCCTACAGACCATTCCGTTATGACTATAACCCTAGCGATTTCACACAACCTGATGATCCACTATCTTTAATTTATCTTGATCTCATTGATTGGGATTCAACCGAACCCATCGATATACCTATATTTCCAAGTGACGAAGCTATCATAAACTTCCTTTCTACAGAGGATATAAATGATTGTTCCACCAGCGATTTTTGACATAGATTTTTTGATCAGGAGAGTGTCAAGCCTCCTAGTTGCAAAAGTAGAAACAAAAAAGAAAGATCTAATGGTGAAAACTAGAATCTGGCAGTATTAGATCAAACAAAAGATAAAATAAAGAGCATATCAGATGGTGAAAAACTCTTTGAGGCACTAGACGATGGGAATCTTGACACTCTCCCAGAGCACTACCATGAGCGATTTCCTATTTTGATTGAGCCTACAAATGCTGTCAATCTTTAGACTTCTGATAAACCAAGAATTGTACAGTTAGCTGCATCAATGATCGAGAAAGAAATACCAAAGTTCATGGAATTCCTGAAAGCAAATCAAGTAAATTTTGTGTGGTCTTACACTGACATGCCTCTTGATCCTGATCTTATCATGCATCACTTGTCTATCAAACCAGGGGCCAAGCCGGTGAAGCAAAAACTCAAAAAGATGCACCCTCATGTTGCATTATTGGTTAAGGAAGAACTGAGAAAACTCCTTGATGTGGGCTTCATAAGACCAATTGACTATGCAGAATGGATCTCCAACATTGTTTCTGTATCCAAGCCAGATAAAACTATGAGAATATGCACATATTTCAGAGATCTTAATAAAGCATGTCCTAAGGATGACTTCCCACTGCCAAACATCGACACCATAGTTGATCTGACAGCTGGCCATGCCATGTATTCATTAATGGATGGTTTTTCTGGCTACAACCAAATCAAGATTGCACCCGAAGACCAGGAGAAAATAGCTTTCACATGTCCATGGGGAACTTATTGTTGGAACGCCATGCCTTTTGGCCTAAAGAATGCTGGGGCTACCTACCAAAGAGCCATGACTAAAATTTTCCATGACATGATGCATATCTTCATGGAAGATTATGTAGATGACATATTGGAAAAATCATACACCAGAGAAGGACATCTTGAAATATTATCCAAAATATTTGCAATATTAGAGAAATTCAAAGTTCACCTCAACCCCAAGAAATGTGTTTTTGGGGTCAAATCTAGAAAACTCTTGGGGTACATTGTTTCAAAAAAGGAATTGAAGTAGATCTTGCAAAAGTATTAAGGAAATTATGGAAATGCCCACCCGCGAACATCACCAATTGAGACTACTGCAAGGATGACTTCAATCTATAATGAAGGTTCATCGCGACAATTGGCCGACAAAAGTTTACCTTTCACACATCTATTGCATAAGAATGTTCCTTGCATGTGGGATGAAAAATGTGAATTGGCTTTTTAGAAAATCAAATAATATTTAATGACTCCACCAGTTCTCGTACCACCAAATCCAAACAAACCCCTAATCTTATACATTGCCGCAACAAAAACATCTCTGGGGGCACTGCTAGCACAAGAAGACTCTACAGGAAAGGAACGTGCAATCTACTACATCAGTAGAACATTGACAAATCATGAGCTCAACTATACTTCTATTGAGAAGGCTTGTCTGGCAGTAGTTTTTGCTTCACAAAAGTTTCAGCATTACATGCTAACCCATACAATCAATCTAGTTTCAA
The DNA here is from genome assembly GCA_007258455.2 of Sequoia sempervirens. NCBI lineage: Eukaryota > Viridiplantae > Streptophyta > Pinopsida > Cupressales > Cupressaceae > Sequoia > Sequoia sempervirens. The sequence goes on along the minus strand of VDFB02379076.1, from coordinate 8,692 downwards.
AGATTGATCCACTCAAGTATTTGTTAAGCAAAGCTTCATTAACAGGAAGGTTAGCAAAGTGGGTAATGATTCTGAGTGAGTTTGACATACATTATGTTGATCGCAAGGAAATCAAAGGACAAGTTATCGCCGATCAATTAGTTGAAGCACCATTACAAGTAGATCATCCCCTGCATATTGAATTTCCAGATGCTGATGTTTTTGCCGCATCTAAAACAACTATGGCCTTTATATTTTGATGTTGCCTTTTCAATTCAACATGACTTAAAAGTACTATTTTTATCACCCCTCAAGGAAACAATTCATTCCTCGATCATATAGGTTGATGTTTCCATGCACCAACAACATAGCTCTATCATGAAGCATTAATCACTAGGACCTCAAAATAGCACTAGAATGGAGAATTCTCAATACGTAATTGGCTGTGTATGGCAACTGCTACCGGTCATTTATCAGATCAATGACAATTATCAGACCAAAGATGACAAATTAATACCATATAAAAAGATGGTTGATGACTTCAAGAAATATTTTGTGGACATCAAATTCACACAAATTCCAAAATCTTGATAATAAAGCAGCTGACGCCATGGCTATGATCGCATCATTGTTACAACTCCCACAAACTCAGAATTGCTATGAATTTATGGTGGAACAATCATTTACACCTGCTTATGATACCCCTGAAAGTCAAATAATTTTCCATTTGGTCGGATCCGATTCACCTTGGTACAAAAAAATTTATGCCTACCTCAAAGATGATATCTTGCCACTCGATTTATCCTGTAACCAAAAATGCAATTTTATCCGCCAATCCGCTCGCTACACTCTTATTGCTGACACTCTTTATCGCCATGGTCTTGATGGTACTTTACTTCAATGCCTTGAACGTGAGGAATCTGACAAAGCTTTTACAAGAAGTTCACAGTGGCATTTGTGGTACTCATTCGAGTGGACTGACCTTATCCAAGAAATTGATTAGAATGGGTTACTACTAGCCTACAATGGAGAGGAATTCATTCACTTTTGTGAAAACATGCTCAACATGCCAGATTCATGGGAATCTCATTCATGCTCATAAGAACTTCAACCATTCACGCCAACCTGGCCATTTTCTCAATGGGGGTTAGATCTAGTGGGCAAGATTCATCCTTCTTCATCGAACAAGCATAAGTTCATCATCACAACTACAAAGTATTTTACCAAGTGGATTGAGGCAGTCCCTCTTACTAAAGTTACCGGCAAACAAATATCATCATTCATACTCAACTATATTATTTGTCGATATGACATTCCAAACTCCATTATTACAGATAATGGACGTCTTTTCAAAAATCAAGATGTTGATGAACTTTGTGAGAGATTTCACAAGCATGGAGATATTCAACACCTTACTTTATCATCCACAAGGGAATGGCCAAGAGGCTAAAATAAAACAATATTAAATTTTTGAAAGAGGCGTGAATGATTAGGGAAGGATTGTACGTTCAACTAAATCCCGCTCTATGGGCCTACAAAACTAGTATTCGCACACCAACAGGAGCAACACCATTCGCTCTTGTCTATGGAGCGAAAGCCATACTACCTTTAGAAGTTGAGATTCCCTCACTTAGAGTATCATTGAAAGGTCTTACAACGGATGATGAATACAGAGTCTCCTGACTCCAAGAATTGGAACTCCTAGATGAAAAGAGACAAAGAGCAACTGATCATTTAAAAGCATATCAACAAATGATGTCTCACAGCTATAATCACAAAGTAAAGCCACGTACCTTTCAGGTGGGTGATATTGTTCTGAAAGAAAACCCACTCAATTAGCAAGACAGAGAGAAGAAAGGAAAGTTTGAACCAAATTGGCTAGGTCCTTATGTGGTTATCACAGTCTATGGTTTAGGAGCCTACAAGCTATCAACGCCAGAAGGGGACCTGTTTGATGAACCTATCAACAGCATGCACCTGAAAAAGTATTATGTCTAAAGCGGTTATCATCATTAGAAAAAGTCCTGAAGAAATAGAAAAAAATTAGAAAGTCCTAAAGAAATACAAAAATCGAAAAAGTCCCCAAGAAATACAAAAAAAATCAGAAAAAAAGTCCTAAAGAAATAAAAAAATCAAAAAGTCTTGAAGAAATACAAAAATCAGGAAAAAAGTCCTCTCAAGAAATCCTAAAAAATCGTAAAAAGTCCTCAAGAAATACAAAAATTAGGAAAAAGTCCTCAAGAAATACAAAAAAATCAGAAAAGGTCCTGAAGAAATCCAAAACATCAGAAAAAGTCCTGAAAAAATGGTTACCTTGGTGAAAACCTGGCAAACAGGCATCTCGGTAGCAGCAAAAAAAAAAAACGTCATAGGGTGAAAACCTGGCAACAGGCAGTCTATTGACATGAAAAATGCAATAAACACAAATAGTGAAAATCTAGCAAACATACGCTATTTGTAGCTCTCCATCTATTAGTTCATATCCTACATTTAACTTTTCAGCCTTTGTTTTCAAGTGTCTTTTTCATCATCTTAGGGCCACACCAACACCATGCTATCATCATTTACCTCGAGCGATAACGTCTTACCATGGCTTGATTTTTGTACATATTCATTTCAGCAAGTTGTGTCATTACCAAGGGCAAACATGGGCATACTGGGGGCAATCAACTTTCAAGTTTTACCAAAATAGTGAGACAATGACATCGAAGCCAATCATACAAAAACCAAACAACCAAATCAAACCGTATCGATAAAACATCCCATCATTGATCCATATCACAGTAGCTTTCAGTTGCGTACCTTATCATGACTCATATCTAGATGATCTATAATCTGAATAATGTTTGGAATAACATTATTTCATTTTTGAACAATGGTTGTTTAATTTTTGATATCATTTCTCTGGAGCACACTCGATGATGTACTGAACTAGAGTGGCAAGGAAAGAGAATGATTTTTCTTTGTCTGCTGTATTGAGGTTAATCATCCATTTGTTACAAGTATGTCACGAGACATGATTTCCAAAGTTTATCATTGATGACAGTTCCAAATTTGCATCAGATGGTGGTTAGTCTTTATCTTTTCACACAAGAAATGCTTAGGTCATCTCGATTCAATTATACCTAGATGCTTGTGTTCACTTGCTATATCAAAAATCATGAAAGTTGTACTCGGGTCATCATTGGTGCTAATTTCCCCTCTGATGCTTGTACACACTTCCAACATTTTCAAACGCTCTATGATGATTTAAGCAGGCTAGCCAAAAGGCTCAACAAAATGGTCGGTTTCATTTAGTTGCATTTCATTTTAGGTCATTGTACATAACTGCATATTGGATTTGCATCAAGAGTTTTGAAAGGCCAATGGTTGTCATGTTTCTTTGGACTATTTGTAGAGGACAATGTGGACGTTTGCTTCATTATCATTTATCGCATCATTATTCATTTCCTTTATATCATATATTGCATCATTTCATTCATTATCATTCACATTAGTTTCATTGACATTGCATCATTTCATTCATTATCATTCATATTAGTTTTATCATTGCATCAATTCATTCATTATCATTCACATTAGTTTCATATATTGCATCATTTCATTCATTATCATTCATATTAGTTTTATCATTGCATCATTTCATTCATTATCATTCATATTAGTTTTATCATTGCATCAATTCATTCATTATCATTCACATTAGTTTCATTGACATTGCATCATTTCATTCATTTATCATTATCATACATTGCATCAATTCATTCATTATCATTCACATTAGTTTCATTGACATTGCATCATTTCATTCATTTATCATTATCATACATTTCATCTTTTCATTCATTATCATTCACATTAGTTTCATTGTAATTTCATTTTCATTCATTATCATTCACATTAGTTTCATTGTCATTTCATTTCATTCATTATCATTCATATTAGTTTCATTGACATTTCATCATTTCATTCATTATCATTTATATTATTATCATCTCATCATCGCATTACCATTATCATATTATAGTCATTTCATTCATTTTCATTCATTATCATTCATATTAGTTTTACATTTCATTAATTTCATTCATTATCATTCATATTAGTTTCATCATTTCATCATTTCATTCATTATCATTCATATTAGTTTCATCATTTCATCATTTCATTCATTATCATTCATATTAGTTTTATCATTTCATCATTTCATTCATTATCATTCATATTAGTTTCATCATTTCATCATTTCATTCATTATCATTCATATTAGTTTTACCATTATCATCATTCTATCTATTAATATCATTCATATTAGTTTTACCATTATCATCATTTCATTCATTTTATTCATTTCAAGTATCATTATCATTTATATTATTTTCATTATCATCTCATCATCGTGACAAGCATTATCATATTATAGCCATTTCATTCATTTTCTTTCATTATCATTATCATTCATATTAGTTTCATTATCATCTTATCATTTCATTAATCATTTCATTATCATTGTTATTTCCTTTTGTTTCATTATCACAATATTTCCCATCATCTTCTTATCGCACATTATCATTATTTATCACATCACATCATTTATTTCATGGTCATCATCATTTCACCATTTCATATCATTAATGGGCTATATTATTTTCTATCCATTATTATTCATTTATCCTGCTTCATTCTAATTACAAATCATTATATTTTCATCACATATCATTTTATCATACATCTCCTCATCACTATTTACTCATATCATTTTACATCATATCATATCATGTTATCATACAAATTCATAATGCATATCATGAACACAACATCTATTTTTCATCATATTATCATCTTTTACCTACATTGAAAAATCCAAAAAAAAAACATTCCATACATACATTTCCATATACACATCATAAGTCATCCACCTGCATGACATCATTAGTACACATTATCAAATCATCATCATCATAATAAAAACATCATAATCGAATCATCCTGCATATCATGTTAGTCATCAAATCATTCAAATGCAAACCAAAATCCATAACACATAGAAATAAATGCATATCACATTGTCATCTCAAAAATGCACATCACATCATCAAAAACAATCATCACCACTGCATATCATTACTCATCAAAAATGATACAAATGTCCAAATGTCCAATGAAACTAAAATGTCCAAAGCAAAATACATCAAATATGATCAAAAATCCGTATACATGCTCCAAAAATGGTACATATATGTGCACTATATCTGCTAATTGGTCGATGCCCCTAATGGAGCTAGTTCGGAAGGAGGTGGCTTGCCACTGGTACCTGTGTCTGGATCTCGTCGAGGCCCAGTCACTCCCATGCTCTGTATATGTGTCCGTGATCTACTCCTAGTCCTGCTGCGAGATCGGGGAAATGGCTCTCTACGCTCGGGAGGACACAACTCCTCATACCTGACCCTGTAATACTCGGTCTCCCTCGCCATCTCCATGACCTCTGCAATGGCATCCCACAATGATGCACTCTCTATAGTTCCCATCAGCCTCTGAGCAACGCCCTTAGCCTCTACTGACCTTTGTCTAAATGCATCTCTCTCTGTCATCACCTGGGCTAACTGTGGGTCTGGGGCAAGTGCCTGTGCCTGTGCCTGTGCCTGTGCCTGAGCCTATGCCAGCTGTGCCTGTAGCTGTACAATAAATCCCTGTGCTTGCACCAGCTGACTCTGTAATTATCCTTGCTGTCCCTGTAGTGTCTACACCTGGGCCTGAAGCGTGGCTATCTGCCCCTGTTGAGATGAGGATCCCATCCGGATCACTGTCCATCACCCAATCCCTTTCCTCGGCTGTCACATAATCTGGACACCCCTCAGAATATCCAGCCTCGACCTCCCCAACACCTATCCCTCATCCCCGCCATCATCTCCATCATCCCCATCGGAACTCTCCACCTCCTCTCCTCCAACTACTCCCTTCTCACCGCCGGCCACATCCTCCCGTCTCATTGTCCCTGGCTGTGGTGCTACCAGAATGGGTGCTGGCTCATCAGGACTGGTAAACCATGGAAAAGGATGTGTATGGTAATATAGAGAGTACTCATCAAACATGCCGACATCAATAATTTCTCGCCTGTCATCCCATGCCTCGGGCGCTAATGACTGAAACTCTGTATACACTATCTGATAGGAAATACATGGCCCCCATCCGGCCTCATCTCTGCTCCGGGCATAGTGTGCAACCCCTTGTGGCATCCCCTGTGTAAATCCAAACTGTCTCTGTACCCACAATGCCAGAAACCTCTCAAGAATGAAGGGAGTCCTCCCTATTAGAAACCGAGGAATGCATACAAATGGCATCTCTACATCATCTGTATCCCATGGCTCGCAATCAAGATATGGTTGCCATACCACTACATCCATATCATCTAGCAGTTGTCTCCAGTAATCCACCTTGCCCAGCTTGGGCTGGGTAAGGAACATAGCATACATATATACATAGGGCCTACCAGGTGGCCTAACTCTGGGGCACACCGATCTCATCACAACAAGATGCTCCCATGCCCAGATCTGCAGCAGTGTCACACCACAAGACAAACTAGAAGCACCCATGTATACCACCTGATGCAAATCATGATATAGATGCGCTATCATGCAACTCCCCCAGGCATATCTCCGCGGCTGTAGCAACATCTACTCCAAAATCCTGCCCCATCCCACTGATAATCCCTTTTCTCGGTGATCCAGACAAAGGAGACCTCCAATAAACACACCCAAAACTGTAGGCAAGGCTGGATATCCTCGAAAGTCAGCCCATGGTACCCAGTACCCAGCTATATGTGCATCACCGTACACTCTCCTCAAGGCATCTATACCCCCGAGCTCCTTGTGATCATAGTACACAAGGGCACCAACCACTGTGATACCTAATATCCTGTATACATCCTCTGGAGTCACCGTCACCTCACCAGTCAGCATATGAAAGGTGTTGTGCTCCAAATGCCATTGCTCTGCCAGTGCCGTCAACAATCCTCTGTTGACCCGAATCGGTGGCATCGCCAACAAGGATCTCAAACCACATGTATCTATCAAAGCTACGTCAGCAGGTGTCAACTTAGGTATCCTATCCCATCCTGCTGAGTGCCGCTCTCTAATCTGGAGGTTTTTGAAAATCTCCTATTTTCATCACAAGGATAATTCATCAGAATCATACCAATCATTCACCTAAAATCAATTAGACTCATATCTATTAGTGACCTATATCAGTGAACTATATCATACCCATATCAATGACTCATATCAATGCATCAAATCAACGACCCATATCACACAATCAATCCTATCAAGGAAACCAATACACAATCTATTTAGCTGGATATCATATCAAATCTGCTCTATGATCAATTACTATTTGTTTTCTATCGCAGAAAGCAAATTTATCAGAAGTCATATCAATCATTTATCTAACATTTACTCTTTGTTTTCTACTCTAGGAAGCAAAGTTATCAGTTCAATCTACTCTTTGTTTTTGAAACAAAGTTATCAGAAAATTACTCTTTGTTTTCTACTCTAGGAAGCAAAGTTATCAATCAATCATTCGATTATTCTATCATTTCTATCCATATCAGCATGATGACACGACAATCTATTGACTAAGGAAGCAATATATCATCATTTTCACATTCCTATCATCAAATCATACATTATGTCAATTTTTACCATATGCGATACTATGTGGACTCTATGCGCTAAAACCCATATGCGTCGTTCTTTTCACGGGATGCGCTAAAACACATATGCGCCGTTCTTTCCGCTCGATGCACTCAAACAGATTCCCTATGCGCATTTTCCCTATATGCGCAACTTTAATCAACCTAAGCACTACTTTAATCATTGGATGTGTGTTTTCCCTATATGTGCCACTATTTTTCCTATATGCGCTTTACTCCTAAATTTTCCTATCATACCCTATATGCGCTATTGTTTTTATCGAAAGCGCTAAACTGGTTTGACGCTAACTATTCAAAATCTATCCTATATGCACTATAGTTTTTACCCTAAGCACCGGAAAAATTATCGAAAGCACTCAAACTATCCTAAAAGCGCTAAAACGTCATTTTCAAACACAAAATCCGCAGAAAAATAGTAAATTTTGATTCAAACGCGAAAAAATTTGAAAGCACAGGTGGTTAGATCGACTCACCGGTGGTCCGTATGCTGCTGGCCTCTGGTATCGGCGAGATCTCTCGAATCGGTGACGATGATAAGGAATCTCCATGTCGCGAGGTCACTCTCAGAGCTACAGTATTCACCAAGTTAAAAAGTGCAAATGATTTGTCTCTTTCTCCTTTTTACCTTTTAAAGGTCAAACAAGGATAAAGTTTGCTGCCTTTTGACTTTATTTTCAAAATGGGACATTTCTTTTCCATCATTTGTCGAGAGCTAAATCACTCTCTCCCTCATCCGTGATTTACCTCCCGAGGGGGCATCATCAGCAGAAATATCGAAAGCATATAAGGGGTAAAAAAATTATTTTCTTTAAAGCAATGTATTTTACACATCACTTCAAAGAGGGGCAAAATGTATATCTCTAAAAATGGTCATGATTAAGCTTGTTAATTAATTAAATATGAATTATTTAATTAATTCCCCTAAAGTCATCTACATATAAATAAATTTAATTATTTATTTATATTGTTCATTTTCTAATTCTTCTACCTTAATTAAATAAA
>VDFB02379075.1:0-14623 GCA_007258455.2 Sequoia sempervirens | reverse complement strand
AACATGAGGGGTATTACACAAATTTTGACTAGACATGTACTTGTAACTTCCCAAAAATACCATGTGTTGTATGTTGAGTTGCGAGCAGAAAAATGACTTTTGCACCATTCAACAATTTCGTTTGCATTCCTTATGTCATTACCTACAAGTTACACACAAGTTGGCACAATTTGTCACCTATTACTTTCAAGGAACTTAAAAGAATTTAATTTAGTTTTTAAATATATATATTTAATCTTTTAAAAAATATCAAGCTAAATTGGACATATATATATGGTGAAAACTTCACATACCAACAAGTTCATGTTGACGAAGTGCACGCTTCACACATGCTCTTGCTCCATCGTGCTCTCCTTTTCCGTGTCCACTCATAAAAATTCCACAAAAATTTGGTGTTGCGTCTAGCATGTTGACCGCTTAACCAAACAAAAGCTTTTATAGACTTAAATTGTCCTGTGAAGTTACAAATAATTAAACACTTGAAAACAAAATTAGCTTCAAAAAAGTAATTATATATATATATATATTTAAGCAATCAAACAATTTAAGTCTCAAAGTTAAAAGTAAATATAAATTAAAAACAATGTACTTACCAGCACATCCATCAGACCATATCTAGTGTTCTTGATTTATGCCATGTTATCTTAGGTTTTCAAAAAACATTTTGAAACAATGAGCTACATAGCTTCTATCATGATTCGTATCATCACTAATATGAAAGTGAACATCTTTGATGATAATTATATCATCTTTGCTACTTTGTATTCCATCCATCGCTAACTCTGCATGCCTGTAGCAAACTTGCACAAAGATTGCAACTTGCTCTGAATAAGAATATTGACTTTGGATCTTAGTTTGAGGACTAAATGTATAGTTCTTAGAGAAATATACAATAGAGAGAATACAACCTAGTGGAAAACAATTCTTTGAATCACGAAATCGCTTAGCTTGCCATCTTGCACCATGCCAATGTTGGATATGTGAATATATAATATTGTGAAATTTACTCATTAATTCATTATAAGGCAATCCACTCTCTTTGAGAACAATTTTTTTGGCCTCAACTCTGGACTTCATTAAGTATGTCTCATATTCAAATATCTTCCAAGTAACTTGCATTTCATTATTGTCAACATGTAAAAGATTCTTCAAATCTCCACAATCATTACATACATTTTTTATACATTGAACATTAAATTCATCTGAATTTTCTGATTTTTCTCATAGAAGAGACTTCACAAATTGTGTTGTGCTTCTAGGGATGGCTAAATTTCAATTAATTGTTGCCATAACTTTTCTATATGACTGTAGGTGTAGATCAAATTCAACATGATTTCAACAAGAAGTTTCATGTACTTTATTTATATGTACAAATGATGGTCGTAGTGTTTCAAACATCCTTTGACAATCTTCACATTTGAAAATTCTTGTTTAAATGCTTCAAAAAGTTCACTTTGTGTTGTATCTATAAAAAATTTTGGATGAAATTTTTTTGTATCATCATCACCTATTATTTGTATAGTATCCCTTCTATTGGAAGAAATACGAGAGTGGGTGGTCCAATATTCAACTACATGTTTCTTTACATCTTCTAAAATTCTATCTTTTCGAGGAACCCTACAAATATTTACCCATTTTTTCTCAATTTTTCCATCTATTTCATTTCTCTTTTCAATATACCTTTGAACAGTTCTCCTAAAAACATTTAGTAATTCAGAAATTGCTTGAACTTGTCTTCTATGTGATAATTTCTTAGTAGAAATTACAGTCATCAACACTCTACATGCAACACTTAAATCACTAGATCAACTCTTTTTTTCAATACATTCCAATGCTTCTTGCAAGTTTTCAACAATTTTTTGTTTTAAATCTAATAACCTTTTCCTATTATCAACCCCTAACAACTCCAAAATAGGGGTCATTTCTTTTCATCTAAATAACTTTGCAATTAATTGTGCTCTTCCAAATAGAGATTTCTCTTCAAAAAATTCCTCCCCTATTTTTTTAGAGTGTAATTTTAATGTGCTTTTAGATAACATATCTTTAGATGAAATATTATTGAAAAGAGAATCCTCATCCATCTCCATTAGATTTTCCATACCATAGTCTAAAAGATTTATATTAGTACTAGGTACAGTTTGTTTTTATACCTGTACGTCACCTTGATCATCAATATTTTCTATAGGTTGTTGTTCAGTAGATGTTCCTTCATCCGTTTTTCTCTTTCTTTGTCTTACTCATGTTCGATCATACTTCCTTGATCTAGTCCTTGGATTTGCCATCACAAATTACACTCAAATTTGAATTTGTGCCTACATACAAATTTATACACACATAAGCTTTACATGAAACATGTACAGGTAATATAGGATAAATATTTTAAAAAGCTTGTAACTAGATGCAAAACATAAACATAAAATATTTAAACAAAAGTCTTTAATAAACATAAATATGCAAAACATAAAATATTTTTAATTGAATAATACATACATGTGTATAAAATTCTATATAATTCTCAAATAAGATTGTATATAATTAGATCTTGAAATAATTCTTTATAAATATATAATTTTACATAAGAGACTTAAAATTATATATAATTCTCAAATGAATAGATAAAAAATAAACTTCCTGATAATGATATCTTTGATGTTTTTTATATAAATTTACTAATTTCATAAGTATGCTAATTTTATGTATATTTATTGGAAATAAAAGTAAAGGCAACAGTAAATTTAATAAAACATAGGTATTTAAAAAGGACATGTAAGAACAAGAATGGAAGAACATAGAATTGTGGATCAATAATAATGAAATCTAAGAATTTAAATAGTGAAAACAACAAATGCATTCATATTCAAACAATTTTTAAATAAATAAAATAATTGTTCAATAAATAATATAAATAAAATAAAATAATCTTCTTTTTATATAATTCTTTATAAATATATTTTTGCAAATATTTCTTTGATGTTAATATTTTAATAAAAAAAGTAGTGAAAACAAACTTCAAATGCATTTTTCATAAAAATATAATCAATTAAATAAGTTGAAGATCAATACATACCTTAAAAATAACTCTCCTATTGTCCAAATGCCTTTTCTTTTGGCAAAATAAGTTTTTTAATTTTCTAAAATTATAAACCTTCTAAAATGTCGAAATAAACCTTCTTTAATTGAAAATAGTCGAATATTTTGAAATATCTGTTATTTTTGAATTTTCTTAAGTTGAGAAATTAGAAAGAAAATAATTTTTTTTTTTATTTCAATCATTTTTGGTCAAGTTCTTATTGGCCGGTGGGTTTTCGGCCGATTAATTTTTGGCCGAGCCAGTACTGGCTAAGAAGGTTTCGACCGAAACCCTCTCTGCTAGAATGTCTAGTTGGCATCCTACATGGGAGCCAACTCATCATTTCTCAGAATTTTCTGAAGCATTCATCTTTGACAGAGTATTTCTCTAGTCAAATTGATCTTTTTGCAAAAAATATTTAAATATCCTTTTGTAGAGTTTGAAGTGTAGAATCCAAATATATAATTTTTATAATTTTTTGATTAGTTTTAATATATTTTATTTTTAAAACAATGCAAGTAGGTTTTAAAAATTAAAAAAAGAGGTTGTTTAGATATTAAAAAAATGATAGTAAAACTTATTAAAATGTTTTAAATCTTATATGGGGCACAAGAGTATATAGTCTATTTCAAAAGGGTATGTTTTGTTTTTTGAAAATGATTAAAAAAATTGAAATTAGTTTATGGCTCATAACTATCAAATTCTGACATGTTTGACTTTCAAACGTTATTATGAGAAAAATATACATCAAAATGTGATTTTTTTTTCCATGCACAAGATACTGAAGTTACCTATTTGGAAAAAAAAATAGGGACAAATAAAAATTTTTTCAATTTATTTTTTGACAGCTTGTGAACTCACTCTTTTATGAAATTTTCAACATTCCAAAATTTGTCCTTAAATTGATAAAAACATAATGAAAACATTTTTTTTAAAATTTTAAAAATTATAGGAATAAACTACACCAAAATTTCTACATTTCATTAGTTTACACCATTTTGAAATTCAAAACATAAAGACCACTTTATGTGGTCGAAGTTCATAATTGTTTTTGTTGTTGGTTGATTCATTTATAAAGTGTGACACAGGTTTGTGCTTTTATTCATCAATTGTTGTGAGGGAACACTTTGACTCTCTTGTTCATTCTCTACATGATCATTCCTTACAATTTGACAAAAGTGTAGATACTTTGGATCATCATTTTGAGAAGACATCTTTAGAGGAGACACTTAAGTCGTTGGGTTATGCTCTACATCAGTCTCTAGAAGATTTAGATTTGTTATCTTTAGTGGTGTGGCTTAAAATACCTTATTTGATTGTGGTAGCTTTCAACATCAACATGGAGACACTTGAGCATGCTTCAGAGACATCATACATCATCTATATTCCCTCATCTTCCTTTCAAGAATGGGAAGAACTCTTACATCCATTCTTAGTTTTGTTTCTTCCTAAGGGGAGGAACATTGTTCAGTAAGATTTGATCATCTTTAACATTCAATTTCAAGCTTTTACCATTGCAGAAAACTCACCATTGAGGGGGGTTGCCTTGTTTCTTCTTTCTCTTATAGGAGGCGTTTTTTCTCACATGCGGTTTTGGCCTTCTCATATATCATTGAGAGTTTTTTTGTATTTCATTTCTCTTTTGAAGAAGAGTTTTGTCCCATTGGATTTTCTCCTTTTCTCCATTTGTGAGAGATTTATTTGATATGTACATGGGTACCTAACATGGCTTTATTTGTTGGGACCCCTCATCTTTTCTATCCTTCTAAGTTGTGCTTAAGGGGAGGTGTTGGTGTAGATTTTTATTTTCCTAGTAGGTTTATTTATTTTCCCTTAATCCTAGGTTTTTTCTATATTTTATTAAGCTTGCTTAGGATAATAAAGTGTGTTTATTACTAAGAGATAAGTGTATGGTGTCCCCTTCCTTAAAGGGTGGAACCACTTTCCACCTTTGGTGGCATCCTCCACTTTTGGTGGTCTATCTCCACTTTTTGTAGTTGATTCCTATTGGTTGGATTTCCATCTACCTCCTCTCCTAAGTTCTATATAATCTCACTACCTAGTTTGTATTTGTGTACTCTTGCATCTTCTATACATCTTTACATTGTATCTTTTCAGTTTCGAAGCTCTTAATGCAATATTGTCACATCAACATTGCATAATCTCTCGGAGTCCTGGTTTGCATTCTTATATTTTTCCGAGTTTATGCAACTTTGATTTTCTCTTAATAAGTTTCTTGGGTTATTCAATCTATTTCAGATTTCTAACAAGGATGAGGCCATGAATGGCCAACTGATTGTAATTTATAATTGAGTCAATAAAATATAAATTTGTTTCTAATTGTTATTTAATTGAATTGTTGAATTAAAGGTACAGTATTGCCTATGAGTGTGATTTTGCATTTGTAAATGGAGTGTTGGCAAGAGGGGTACACTCTTCCATCAGTGCGGAAGGTGGACTCACTCCACTCTCGAGCGAACCCTAAAATGGGCCCATAAGGAACACCGTGGACGAATCGGTGCGTGGTCAAAATCTAAAAAAACAAAATTGACAAATGCATAATTGATAGGGTGACGTGGTAAAAAAAAAATTAATTTGTTTTTATCCACGTGGCACTCCACGTGATCCTCCAAAGATAGGGTGCAGTATGGGCTAGTATGGGATAGCCTCCCCTATCTCTACGTGTAAACACAAATAGAAACTTAACACCAATAATATGGTAAACGAAAACAGCCATAATTAACACAACAAAAAGTGTTCCGACGGCCTCCGGATTCCCGAAATAAATAAATAAATCACTGAAACCGTTGGGAGAGTTTTCCCAAGATTCTGCACAACTTTTTCTCATGCTGTCAACGATCGCGATCAGAAAAACTGGGCAGAGTTTGCAGAAAAATCATTACCAAAGCAGAAATTCGGAAAAAATCAAACGAATCAAAACCAAAATTGTGCAGAATTATGGGGGTTTCAGAGCTACTAGATTCTTGAGCCCGAGAAAAGGCTTTTTCATCCAGTTACACGAAAATATTGGTTTTCGGTACCCTGAAGATGGTTGAACGGCGACCTAAAATTTGTTTTCAGGGCCTAGACACTTCTCCGGCTAATTGTTGGTGAGAGGGGGCCACTCGAAGCGCACTCGAACACCCCCAAGAAAGGTCCCCTTGTATTTGCTATATCTCATGGTTTTACGCTGCTTCAACTAAATGCACAGGGCTCCACCACTACTAACTAAACACCCGTACAAAATCTGAGGAGTTTGTTCTTCTCGACAAACAAAATTAAATAATCATATGAAGTAAATGCGAGCCACAAATTAGCCCACTACGAATGTGCAAACGGAAAATATCAATCTTGACCTTAACAAGGTTTGATTATTATGGTGATTGGGAAAAATGACCTCACGCCTTCTATAGGCTGGCTGAATGGAAACTCCACATTCATTGCTTTTCAATTGCCTTATCATGTTGTACCCACTCTGTGACTCATGCATGAAAGTGGCCTGCAACGCTATCTCAAATTTATAATGGAAGTTGTGGCATTAAACCTCATATAAATACATTTTCCACGTAAACCAAAGTTCTATATAGCACAGAGTTTAACCCAATTTTTTTTTTATTAAACAATATTTTTCCCTGAATATAAGTCAACAATAGACGGAAAATGCTTTGTATACAATACCTACTTGTCACACCAACCATGTGAGAGAAATTGAAAGAAAGTTCTGGAAAAAAATGAAGTGTCTAACAATAACAGTTCCCAACATAACGTGCAACTTAAAAAGAAAATGAAAGCTGATGTGAACAAACAAATAAATTGGGATTTGTATGCTGAAATGTTGCAACAAATTCTTCAACCTAACTTTTTTATGCTCCCTCTATGCAAACTTTAGTCAGTATTTGGTGGCTTTTGTGGCACGCTCTCACAAACTATTTCACATATTAATCATGAAGAAAGATAAAGTGGCCACTCAGCATTTCACCAACACCCAATAAGCTGCATATCATGTTTCCTATACATACAATGATGTTTGAGACATACAAACTGTCTATAAAATAAGTTGTACATGATCATGCTTTGGCCTTGCTGAAGTGATTGTAAGAATTGAAGTAATGCAAAGAATGGAATGGAAGAAAGGTTATCTGGACCTTATATTGGTCCCCTTGGCACTTATGTCTGGTTTGGTGTACCACTTCTTGCTCTGGTATAGAGTTAAAAATTATCCTCTTCAGACTACCATTGGAGTTAATTCCATTGGGAGAAAGATATGGTTGCAAAGCATGATCAAGGTAAAAGGAATGTTGATGCTGTTTTTTCTCTTCTCATTATAGTGGGCTGATATTGTAAAGCTGCTTCTTGAAGCTGAAGTTATCAGAAAACAGTGGTGCAGGATTTTTTGGATTGGTAAAAAAAATGTTTTTATTTTATTTTCAAATATGCACATACTTGGGCAACTGCAGGTGGTCTTTGGTACAGGTTATGGCTGATTGGTAGTCTAAGCATATTGACTGTTCGCTTGGTATTGATCACATCTTTATTATGTTTGATGAGGATGTCTGTTTGCTCAGCTTCTCCTGTCTTTTACTCTAATTAATTTTTTTAATATTATTTAGCTTTTTCAATTAGATTTTCCTATTAAAAACATTAGATTTCTTCAGTCCATGATGTTGTGTAATGGAATTTCTAGATTTGTAAGACAGTCAAATCCAGAAACACCATTACACACCATATCTACTTCCAATCAAATGAAACTTATTCTCTTTCTCATATAAAACCACTGTTAATTTTGGATTGAGAGCTGCCAATTAAAAAAAAAAAAGACTTAAATTGGATAGTTTGCAGCTTTACCATCTCAACTACAATCCCACAAATACATCTAATCAAATATGACTTAACAAAATTAATGTGTATTTGAATGACATTTTATTTTTCTTTTAATGTAAAGGACTTTTTCTTTCCTTTTGGAAATTTTTTCAAAGGAGGGGTAAATATTATGATAGTTTGCATCTTTGATATCTCAGTTACAATCTAACATCTGCAACCAATTAAATCAATATACGAAAGTTGAAACTAAGGTGACTCTTCAATAACTTTCTGGTTTTTCGTTTTTATAATTCAAAAGATATTTCCTTTTATTTTTTTATTTTAGTTTTTAAAATTCTTCATACTAAAAAAATATACATTTGGATAGATTATATCTCCGCCATCTGAACTGCATTATATTTAAGATAATTTTTCAATACCTTTTTACTAGGTTGAAAGTACCTTCTTTCCTTTTTTTTCCCCTAAAATTCCCTAAAAAGGAGCTCAATTGGGATAGTTTGCATTTTTATTATATCAATTACAACATAAGTTTTAAGGTACTTCCTTTTCTTTGACTTTAAATGACAATTTTTTTTGAAAAAAAATAAATTTTAACATTTGGTGTATCTTCTATAACACCACATCTACAACCAATAGGTGAGACTATGGTTAATCTTCAATCATTTTTTATTTTATAAAAAAATCACTTTCAAAATGATTTTTTAGACGCGGTAACCATTGGATTTTAAATGCATTAAAATTAAAATTTAATTTTAGAACTTTAAATGTTTTCATTATGAAAAGGAATACTAACTTATTTAAATCAGTTCCACTCATTTTTATTTGAAGTATAATAATAAAAAGCTTTTCAATTAGATGAATGATTCCATATTTTTTAAATCAGAATTAATTGCTTTCAAGGCAGGAATTCCCTTTCAACTTCCTTCTGCTGAATTATAGGCCATATTCTCTGAACCGGGGGCCGTTGAACAGGGGAATATGTAAGCATTGAACAGGATCTCTCGGCCCACAACAATATTATATAGGAAGGAAAGGTCATGTCTCTTTATCTTCTATTAAATTAAAAGTAGTCCTATCCTAAGCACGAGTCCACTTGAACTTACTTTTGGCAGAACTATGGGTTTTATCCTGAACCATGAGTGATTGAACAAAGGAATATGCCAGCATTGGACAGATCTTCCAGCCCACATCAATATTGTATAGAAAGCAAAAGTCCTTTTCGAGATAGACAAAGTCTCTATATTTAGAGTACAGGGTAGCTTTTGCAGAATATAAAGTATATCACAATAGGAATGAAAGAGTTAAAAAGAATTTCCAAGTCTGTGGATAGAATTAGAATATAGAATTTAGAGATTAATTGTCTTAACTCTTCAATTGCTCTGTTGGGTAATACTCAGAATAGGTAGTAGATATCAATAAACCTTCGTTTGGTATAAGTAATTATGAGAATTCTGTGGTTGTGTATATAATCTTTTACCATTAACTCTGTGAAAAAAAATAATCCATCATGAGATTTAATTTGGTCTCATTAATTCTGAGAATTCTATGGTTGTCTATATAAATTTTTCCACCATTGATATCCATTTGGACTCAATGATTCTGAGAATTCTCTGGTTGTCTATAATTTTTTCCACCATTGATACTCATTTTGGGCTCAATGATTCTGAGAATTCTGTGGTTGTGTATTTTCACCATTAACTGTCTCACACAATAAAATAACCATCTCTAACCAAATTTCATTTGGTCTCATAATTCTGAGAATTTTGTGGTTGTGTATATAAAATTTTTCACCATTAACTGTGTGAGTCACAAAAAAATACCCATCTCTAACCAAATTCCATTTGGTCTCAATGATTCTGAGAATCCTGTGGTTATGTACATAATTTTTTTCACCGTAACTGTGTGAGACCAAAACAAAAACAAAAAAAAATACTATCTCTAATGAAATTGAATTCTGTTTTGTTTGAATTTGGCAATGCAGGACAATGAAAAGAAAAATATCATTGCAGTTCAAACTTTACGAAACAGCATAATGGGATCCACCATGATGGCAACAACATGCATCCTTTTGTGTTCAGGTTTGGCAGCCATGATCAGCAGCACATACAGTGTGAAGAAGCCTCTCAACGACACAACCTACGGTGCTCATGGGGAACTGATGGTGTCCCTCAAATATGTTACCCTTTTGGTGGTTTTCCTCTTCTCCTTCTTCTGTCATTCTCTCTCTATACGTTTCCTCAATCAGGTCACTTACTTGGTCAACACCATACAATGGCAGTCGCCTGTAGTTACTGCTGATTATGTGTCTGAACTGTTTGAGAGGGGCTTCACTTTTAACAACATTGGGAATAGGATATTCTACTTGGGGTTTCCATTGCTCCTTTGGACTTTTGGACCTATTCTTGTCTTTGTGTGTTCAGTGGCAATATTGCCTGTTTTATATCATCTGGATTTTATCTTTGTTTCTAAGGTTTCCGCGAAAGATGTGGGTGACCAACCAGAAAATCATGAAACTTTGAACATATTATGAAAAATGTGCTGTTTATGTAATTGTCTCAATGAAGCATGAAGAGTTTCTCAATATTATTTTGTTGAGTTTAGCGATGATACAGTTCTGCATATCCAACAGTGTTTTTGATTTTTAAGTTATGTTTTGTTAAGTTGAGCAATGATACACTTCTGCTTATCCACTTCCTTTTTTGTATGTTTGTTTTGTTAAGTAGGGCAATGACAGAGCAAAGATACACTTGTGCTTATTCAGCATTTTTTCTTTAAATGTGAGCAAGAAATGATAACTGAGCTCCTTCCTCTATGTTTTGTTAAGTTGAGTAATGACAGAGTGGATTATAGTTGTGTTTATTCAGTCGCTGCTTTTTAATCTTTTTTTAATGTTTTGTTAAGTTGAACAATGACAGGGATAGAATTGTGCTTATTCAGTCGTTGCTTTTTAATTTTTTATTTATGTTTTGTTAAATTGTCTAATGACAGAGCACGGATCCAGTTATGTTTATCTGCTTGCTATTTTTAATTGTTGTATATATATTTTGTTAAGTTGAACAATGACGTACCATTAATACAATTATGCTTATTAACTGAGTCTTATACAATCGCTACTTTTTAACCGAGCTATGTTGTGCGATCAACGGCTGATAACCCAAACAAACTATTTAGCAGGAGGGATTCTGGGCGAGGAGAATCGACACCCAATTTTTCTGCTAATTTGTTGGAAACGAAATTGATGGATAGGGTACGGGGAAACTGCGTCTCATTTTCGCCTCTGATCTTCTTGGTTGCAGGATAGTTTATTTTTTTCCTTTTCATTTTGGTTTTGTTATTCGTTTCTCGGGGTTCAATGGGAGAAATCGATGTTCCATCACTAAATATAGGTGCTATGACACAACTACTGGCAAAATAGCGAGGACTGTTATTGAATTGGCAGTTGAAGACGTAAACAGAAACACCAGCGTTCTGAATGCCACTCTCCTCAACATTCATATCCGAGACTCCACAAGACGGACTCACAGGCGCTTCTACAGGTAACAACGCCACCTCTACCCACTATAAGCATTTCTCTGAAACTTTGTCGATTGTCCTCCCTGCCTGTGTCAAAATAGGAGCTTTGGAACAGGGTATGGACATCCATCAAAGCATCATGGAAGGAGGATTTTTTTCAGATTCTCCCTGCCTGTGCAAAAATGGGGGCTTTGGAACAGGGCATGGATATCCATCAAAGCATAAAGGATAGAGGAATTTTGTTAGATGTTGTAGTTGCAACTGCCCGGTGTTTGACAAGATGCCTCAAAGAGATGTGGTCTCGTGGACTGCAATGATTGCAGGATATGCACAAAATGGATTTGTTGAAAAGGCTTTAGAAATTTCCAAGCAAACGTAATTGTCAGGTTTAAAGCCAAATTCCGCAACCTTTTCTAGCATCCTCCCTGCCCATGCCAAAATGGGAGTTTTGGAACAGTATGGCTATCCATCGAAGCATAAAGGATAAAGGAACTCTGTCAGATATTATAGTCGCAACTGCCCTGTTAGACATGCATGCTTACTCATATACTTCTCAATGGTAAAATTTGGTAAAATCATCAATAGTGTAGCACCACCCAAAAACCTGTTTGCCAGAACATAATAACCCCAATAATAATGTCGGCTGGCGTAGAAATTGGGACGATTTTTCTCAGATATTATAGTTGGAAATGCTCTGGTAGACATGTATGCAAAATGGGAAGCATAGAAAAGGCACGTAAACTGTTTGACAGAATGCCTCAAAGAGAGGTTATCTCATGGAATGCATTGATTGCAGGATATGCAAAAAAAATTGGATTTTTTTAAAAAGCTTTAGAAACTTTCAAGCAAATGCAATTGGCAGGTGTAAAGCCAGACTCACAACATTTGCCAGCACTCTCCCTGCCAGTGCCAAAAGAGGAGCATTGGAACAGGGTATGGACATCCATCAAAGCATAAAGAATAGAAGAATTTTATCAGCTGTTGCAGTTGAAACTGCCCTGGTGGACACGTATCCAAAATGTGGAAGCATAGAAAAGGCATGTGAACTGTTTGACAAAATGCCCCAAAGATATGCGATCTCATGGAATGCAATGATTGCAGGGTATGCACAACATGGATTTTGCAAGGATGCTCTCAAAATCTTTGAATTAATGAAGCACTCTGGAAACTTATTCTGACATTGCCCCTGTCATTGCAAATATCTCGAATCTAAATTTTCGGGACTTGGATACAAATTCCTTTCATGGAACCATTCCTCCTCAGCTTACAAGTGTTCACAGCTTGCCTATCTTGTTCTCTTTGGCTCATTATATACATATTTATTAAATTGACTAATGTAAAACATCAATATTATTCTACTTAACAAAATTTATATAGAATTTATAAAAATAAATAAATACTTTAATTTTAAAAATAATAAATAATATTTAGATGTGGATTGTGTTATGTGATTCACCTCAATGTTCAATCATTAGATCTATATTAGTCAAGCCTAATAGACTACAAAATCATTTGTTTTCTATACCTACAACGTTGAGCTTGTCTTTTCTGCCTCTATGACTGTTTTGTAATGGGTACGGACCCTTGCCGCATTTACCTTAATCAAAAGGTTGAACCTACGGTTTTGAATGTGGAAGATGTGACCTTTGAGCATAAAAGTTTGACCTCAAACCCCAACCGCTAAAAGAGGACAAGATCCAATGGCTTGGCATAAACAAGCAAGATCAAATGACTAGGGGGTCAAAAATCTACAAGGACCTTTCTTTAGCCTTTTTGCATTAATGACCACACATGGTCAGCCATGGATTCCAATGGGCTCATGAACAAACATGCCATGACTAGCCTAGTTGATTGTCTCTTATAATGAGATCAGTTAAGTGATAACGAATTGGTTATCACAAATCAACTTCAAAACAGATTACAAAGTGTAGGTTTTGAACAAAAGCTCAATTAAATTTAGAGTTGGGATAATGAAGCTCTCCATGGAAATATACAAAGGAATATAGACCAAAGGACAATTGTAAACATGGGAACCCACAATGGAGGTAAAACAAGATCAAAATCAGATCTGATATAAACATTGTGACCAAAACCAAGACTGAATTATATATATGGGTAAGTGCACCAAGATGGTTCCCAAAAAGGGGGCTTAAGTGGCCACTTTTTCTCTGAAATCAAGAAATGCTGACCTTGGACGTGAAATTGAGGATAGTTACACTCAAAATTTTGAGATGGAATAAAAACAAGGATCGAAGTGCTCTGAGTCTACTTTCTAAACTACTAATTTATTTTGAAAATGGTTGAGATTAAGGGGTTCAAAAGAGGGATGTACACAAATTGGTGTTGTTTTTGTCAGAAAAACATAACATAGCAACTCTTGTATGACCTGAGCATGGTGAACTTTTTTTTAGTAATTTTAAAATCGCTATGGTCAGAAGTTAGCTAACAGTATCTAATTGATGTACAATTTTTATGATAATTTTTTAATGAATATTTGATTTTTTACTAATTTTCTAAGTGGGCACTTCCTAAAAAGTAGAATTTTGGCCGTGCTCCCCCTACAAAATTTGGAAAGTAATAGATTTTTTTAATTTTTATTTTTAAAAATTTGTAGAATGGAGTCTAGTTTCTAAAAATGTAATTTATTTGAAATTTTGATGAACGGTTTAATTTATAACGAAAAAAAAATCAAACACTATTTTTTGACAAAAAACATACATACAAACAAAAGAAATTATGGATGAAAGGCCTAACATTGTCAGAAAGTGAAAAAAATTAAATAGTTGGAAAGCTAAGAGAGAACTTAACATTACCCATGTGTTTTATTTTGTCAATATTGAACTAGATGCAATCCTGACGGTGAGCATGAATCCGATTATGTGAAAAATTGTAGAATTTGCAAAAACACATCTCTGGTCGTTGGGAATCCCTCCAAGCCTTTGGATTGGTATTCCAAGGCAAATACCAAAGCTAAGGCTTGAGGTTTCCTAAAGAAAAATATAACGCGAGTGTGTTATAACGCGCTCACGTTATGTATTAGTTTTGACATTTTTTGCTTCTCTGAGGAACATATCTGGCAACACATAACGTGCTCGTGTTATTTCTTCATTTAGTTAAATGCCACCTTTTTGAATGTTTGTTCATATGTTTGTATGTATATGTATGCTGGTGTGTCACGTATGTATTTATGTATGCATGCATGTATGTATGCCTATATGT
>VDFB02379074.1:0-60281 GCA_007258455.2 Sequoia sempervirens | reverse complement strand
CGCAAGAAGAAGCAGATAAAGAATTAGGGAACGCCGTATCTTATTGTTGACTCGGGTGATGCGTCCCCAGCATGCCCTAATCGTTGTCTGCCTTTTGCTGAATCAGTTTGACTTACAGAAATAAATAAGATAATAAATATCTATTGCATTGAATTTAGAGTCCTACGATTTGACGTTATAGTAAAGTATCGTATGCAATAATAATGCTCCTTTGATGGAACCACCCAAAATTTTAGTGCGAAAAACGCTGGCTTCTCTTTATTCTTTCTAGAATTTATTGAATAATTTATATTAATTTGTAGATAGAAGATGTTGTGGTGGTTGGTAGTTGACCTAGATACTGGGCAATTTGTACCACTAAACCAATTATAAACATGTCAATATTTTGAAGCAAAACAAAGCACAAATGGAAACACTAACTTTTGAAAGACTAAATAAACTCAATCAAAGAAGGAGAATTAGTGGAGTTCAATCATGGTCTAACTACTCATTGGAAGGCGAGAAGTGCCCAACTCCCCCCTTTACTTGAGTAGAAACTTCTTGATTTGATTGGACAAGGTAATAATGAGTCATCTTTGTTATAATAGGTGGGTAAGTTCTTGTGGTAAGTCTTATGCTTGTTAAATTGAGTTTGAAGTTAAAATTTGATTTTTTTTGGTAATGCATGGAAGTTAATAATTTGATGTTTTTGGGAATGCATATGAAATAAGTGTTTAAAAAATAGAGATCAAGTTGTTGAGTAGTTTGATGATTGAGTTTGGGATGAAGATGTAGGTATTAAGTTATGAAAATGTATTTTACAAAGAATTATTTGTGAATTTAGTTTCATACTATTATTTGATAATTGTTTTTTGGTTAGAATAAAATTATATTTGATTATCATTATTTTGACTTGATTATTCTTAGGAGAAGAATATTTGATGATGTCATTATAATATCTAAAAGATTTTAATTATCTTCAGAGTGTCATGTTACATTTGATAGCAGCATTGGGGTTTATCTTGTCAAATAGTTAGGACCAAACAAATAGAGAAAAACAAAGAATATAATAAATTATTAGAGTGTTGTTAATAGTGTAACTTAGAAACCATCGTTTATAGATAAGAAGTTCCTAAGAATGTAGATTTCGAAATTATCTATTTGCAATTTCTACCATAAGTTGGAACATGATAGTGTCTCTCTCTCTTGGGCCACATTTCAATTTAACAATTTATACAAAATAACATTCTCTATTTTGGGTCACAAGGGAAAATAGATTAAGTTTATTATAGATGGCATGCTCAATATGTATATTTAGGTCTCTTAAACATTCTATGTGGTACCCTTTCCCCTTTAAGACAGATGGAAGGATTTCATTAGTGTAGTGTCATAAAATTGCACCCCAGGAAATTTCACAATACACAACCTCCCCTTTAGCCTAATAAAAGACAATAATACAAATTTCCCCTTTCACTTACCTTTAATTCCATCCTTAAACCCTTTGTTTTTAGATTTTAAGTGTTTTTTTAGCACAGATGCTAGTGTGACGCATAGACGTCTATGTGTCGCACAAACGTTCTGAAAAGATTCACAACTCTGTAGTTTTTTGGACGTTACATTTCTGCTTGCCCGCTAAGTGTAACACCTCAGTGGTTGTAGACGCCCCTGAAAATGACTTCATGCATGTTATTCTTCCATTCAAGCTCTCATTCCTTCAATCTATCTTTCCATTCTTCCATTATCTCAACTCATTCTTTCAATCTTTCATTCTAGCTCTCACTTTCTCATTCTACCCCATCTCTACACCATTTTCTCAAGCTTTCTTGCATGTTCTTGGCTTCCACATCAACACATCAACTCTCTCAACTTGTCCAAAGTGTTGCATGCTCTCCTTCGACATTGTTAGCTTGCTTGAGGGGAGGTATCTTCACTCTTTTTATTGCATTATCGTGTTTTATGTCAAGTAGCATATCTATATTTTAGCTTGTCAATTTCTATATCTTATCAATCTATCTAGCTATTGTCTACTTTCTTTTCTATTTGTCTACTTGGTTGTTCGTGGAGGTGGAAACACCAAAACAAGGGTTTGACTAAGGCAAGCCCTGAAACAACCCCAAAGTTTTTTCTTATTTCTATGTGAGCAAATTTTTCATTTGGAGCATTACAGGAGGTTGCATAGCATTGGAACTCTTTTGAGTTCATTCCTCTCTTCTCTCATTATTCTGTTTCGTTTAGTTTAAATCTTTGCATGTTAGTTTTCTTCATGTTGTTATTTTTGTTATTTTAGCATTCTGTTAATTTAGTAGAATATTTAGACTTTAGTTTCCAGATAGATAGTAGACTCCATGCATTTCTTGAGCATATTTTATTCTCAGATCGTTCAAGACCATAACGCGCTACAGGGACTTTTGCGCACCGCATTGTTGTCTTTGGTCGAGGGCTAGCCAACTTGCTCTTGAGACCTCTGAAGTCTGCTCTTTCAATTCCTAAAGTCTTTTTTCTAAAAATCTATCCTAAAACATAAATTGCAGTAAAAACTCCTTGCCTTTCCGCCTTTGCCACCTAAGCTTTGCCTTTGAGGTAGTTGAGGACCATTTTCTCCTTATAGACTCTTCTTGTCCTAGAGACTCGGGAGTAGCAAATATCCTCCTCTATATTTTGGTGAACCCGATGTGAAACTATTCTTCCCTTTGTCTTTTTGTCAAAAAAATTTATTCTCTTATCAATATGTGTATTGGATAGAGCGTTGTGACATTTTTTATGAGCTTCACAACCCAATTTGCTACCTCTGAGCACGTAGTCAGAAGGAGTTATCAACATCTTGATATGGGGTCTAGAAGATAGTTCAATCCTCCATGTCAAGGTCTAGATTTTGAGGAGTTCTCTATGGGACTGTTGATTTCTCCCTTCCTCCTATTGAAGTTGAAACACATACCCCACCAACCTCTCCTTCTAACTCTTCCTCTCCCATAATTGGAGAATCTTCTCTTATGGTTTTTGTTGATCAAATTCACTCTTTGGAAGTAAGACTTAGAGAGTTTGAAGATTTTTTAATAAAATAAAATGCTTACTCTCAAGCAACTCCTCTCCTTAACGGTATGAGAAATTTACTTATTTTTGATCATAAAGGTTTGGAGTTACTTTAAGGGATTAAAAATATTCTGGAGATTGTTGACATTTCATGCCACTCTTTGATGACCCATCATTGATAACTGATTTGAGAGATCCTACATGGGCCATCTTGCATAAGTCTCCCTCGAGGAAGTCCTAAAATTGGCTAAGTGTCAAGTTTCAAGTTGTTCTGGCTGTCTTTTCTCCCTTTCTTCTTCTAATGCTTTGGGCATCAGCCTTTGGCCTTCTCCTTTAAGCCTTACCACTTCTCATTGTAAGTTGTAACCCTCCCTCCTGATCCCCAAAGCCCGACCAAGTTCTTAAAAAATTTCTTAAGTCTTTCCTTTTCAAAATTTAGGCATCAGGTTTCCCTCCTATTAGTTACCATTTTCTTTCCATTCGCCCATCACCTCCCTCTAATCTCTGACTTCCAATGTTGATTTCAGGCATTGGATATCAGACTTCCACTTCACCTCTTACTTAGTAAGAGGTAGCCTCTTCCTTCGATCCCCAATCCCCGATCTGCTGTTTTAGTGGTAAGAGATCAAGCTTCCCACTTTCATCTTCCTTTTCCCTCTCGCCCAACCTCTGACATGCCATTCAAAAGTTTCAGCCAACTTAAACCCTTTGGATGTTGGAGGTCAGGATTCCTTCTTTCACCTTACCTCTTACCTGGTAAGAGGTAACCCTTCTTCCCAAGGCCTGACAGGTTCTAGCTTGCGAACTTGGTGGTTTCGACTTCCCTCATTTCAGTCCTCAACATGTGGTGTGAGGTAGGCCCGAATCCCAACCTTCGGTGGGTTCTAGTGTTCACAATTCTCTGCTCTGGTCTTCTTTTCTTTAGTAGGTAGCACAAGATATCTTTGATGCCTGACTCCCTGGCGATAGTCTTGCGAAGTTCCAAGCCATTTAATTCTTGAGCTAGCAAGGATTTCCTTTCAAGCTCGATGCCTCGACCTTCTGCATTTTGGAATGTTTTTTCATGGTGGCTCCATTAATGCATTGAGTGACCTTCTCACTTATCTATTTGATTTTTGAGGCTCGAGGACAACATTTATTATGCTTTTTGATCGTTATGGTTGATCTCATGGGCACCCATGCTCATTAAAAGCTAATTTTTGTCCTCTCTTCTTTCCCCATACCTAGATCATTGATTTCATGGGGGAATTTTTGGAGGGGTTTTGTACAATATTCATTACAGAGGCATGGCGTGTAGGTCTTTGTGCATCTTGGGCTTGCATCCTTCCACATGGTTTTCATGATCTAGTCGGCTAAACCCTAGTTTGGATAGATTTCTGCTAGTTTCTAACCCAAGGTAGGATTAGGGTTTGGTTGAGATCAACTAAGTTGTGCTTGAACTATAAAGGTAACACTTGTATTATTTCTAAGGGTTCTCATTTTAGGATCCTCTCATAGTTTTATTTTGTAGACACTGTAATTCTTCCATTATAAAGTCTGGCGTTATGCCTTATATTAATGAAATCTAGCTATCATCCGGTGAAGCCACAATAGTGGTTTACAATTTGATAGAGGAAGGAAAATTGAGAAAAAATGACCCCATGGCAAAAAACTTGGTTTTAGGGGTTTGAATGAACCTACAAGTTTGACTAAACCAAAAAGGGGTTCGAGTGAACCCATTAATTATTGGGCCCATATTTCTCGCCCAAAAAATAAAAGAAAAATGCATATTTAAGGGGGTTCAAATGAACCCCCCTTATTCCTTATTCTCCCCCTAAAACACAAAAAAAACCTTAATTTTTACGCTTTGAAGCTTGGGTTGAGGATGAAAATGGAGGAGTCTTCACAAACCCAACTGGAATCAGGTAGTCCTCAGAACGAGCTATCCAAAGAATATAATTTTAATATGTTTTGATTTTATTATGTATTTGTTTTTTTAGTTTTATTATTTACATAGGTTTTTCATTGAAAATGAAGGTCTTTGTTCTCCACATGTGGAAAAATAACAGATTATCATTTATTTTTTTGAAAAATATGAGTGCACCAGATATTGAATTCCTTAATCCAACAAAAAAAAAGAATTGAATTTTGATATATACAAAAAAAGTTACTCGTTATATGGTTGCGCTATGTCTGAATTGTAATTGGTTTGACTTCGAAACTTGATTAAAGAAAAATATTCAATAAAAAACTATCTAACCAAGTGGAAGCACTAGATATCGGAGTTACAAATCTAAATTCAAACTTGAGTTATAATTTTATCCTTCATGGAAAAAAAGTTATGCATTATACGGTGTGTGCCACTTTTTAAAAATGATGTTTTATGAAAAAACCAATTTTCATGGGAGATGGAAAAAGAAGTGCAATCTGATTCCAAAAATTTTGAAAAAAATATTTTTAGAATCTACTGACAAAATGTGACAAGAATTTAGTTTGCATCATCTTCAAATTCCTCACGATTTAGCCGCTATAGGTGCCCGAATGTGAAGATTTAGTTAAAAATAATAATTTCAGTGTCTAGTTTGGCCAAAAATTGTAAACCACTATTGTGGGATCACCCCATCACAACTATTTCTTTCATTTTTTAGTAAGATTCTTTACCTTCATGTCTGAATATGTATCTTAGTAATTTTGGTTATTGTATTGAGCAATCTGAAGTAAAGAAAAAACAAATTCTATCTTGGTGTATCACCTTCATTCCATTTCATGTTATCCTTCTATCTCTTTTCCTTGTGAGCTGTTAGATTAGAGTAGTAATAGGGTTTTCATGTGTTGGGTTAAGATCAACACATTTGTACTTAGATTAGAACAGGAAGTCAACCTTCTTTGGAGACTCAACCTCATTCGTGCAAGGTGCCACACCTTGAGGTTGTTTCCATTGTTTCATTAGAAAATTGAACTCCTTGTTTAGTAGGTACAGTTTTATGTGACAACAATTTTTGGCACACCTAGTGAGACAAGAAGAAATTTCACTTCACCTTGTTGAGAGAGTGGTGCTTCTCTCAACATTCTATCCTTGAAGAGGCTCTCAAACAAAGTACCTGGTCACTTTGTGTTCAAGGGAGGATTCTACACCAAATTTGGTGATTGAATTGTTGCCCAGAACTCCTTGTTACGAGGCGAACTTGTGTATTCATTCCCCAAATTCAAACAAGGGCATCTTCTAGAGGTATTTATCAATATACTAAGTTACCATATTTACCATCTTTTTCTTCTATAAGAAGAATAAATATATAGTCTTTGTCACCCATTAGGAGAGATAGAAGCTCAAATCCATCTCCTAGAGCTTAATCTACACCACCTATGGGTAGATTGTCCCAAGCTAGAACACTTGATACTCATACACATATGAATTTATTCCATATGGATTTTCCCAAGAATCAACCCTTTTTGTGTCTTTTATTGGTAAGATCCCTTTAATTTTAGCCCAAAAGGATGATACACCAATCAATGCCCTCAAAAGTATCCCTCATTTCATTGGTGAAACATCCACAACTCCAACAAAGCATATCATATATGTGGAAAATATATGCTTAGTGCATGATGTAATAGAAGACAATGTGGTTGTTAGGTTGTTTTCCACTTCCCTTAAGGGTAAATCATTGCAGTGGTATAGAGGATTTCCAGCCAACTCCATTCACAATTGGGATGAGTTAGGTGAGAAATTATGCAAGCATTTTGAAGAAAAAAGTGACCACTTATCCCTAGTAAAACAATTGAAAAAATTAAGAGGACACCTCATGAATTCATGAGTGACTTCCATTACATATTTTAGAAGACTTGGGATAGAATCCCCACCTTAGTGAAACCTTCCACTAAGTATGCCTTCCTTTATTTCTTAAAAGCTCTCAAAAGTGATGCTGTTATGATTCAATATATGGGAGGTTTTACCTTACTAGGTGCATATGATATTGCCATAAGGGCATAAAATTTATTAATTAAAGATGGGAATATAGCTCCTAGGCCACCAATGCCTTTATTTCTAGAGCTTCCCTTGCAACCAACAATAGCTCATGTCCTAGTGGCTCCTATTCTAGTGGTTTCCACGAGCCAACCTTCTACTTCTGTTGCACTTCTAGAAGATTGGGGAACCTTGCTCCAAAATATGAACAATAAGTTAATAGTAATGGATAGGAAACAAGCTCAAAATAGTAGGCCCTATTAGCCTCAAGGTCAAGGTTATCAGCAAAATAGGCCACATTATCAAGGACAAAGTTAGTGGAATCATACCAAACCCTTGAATAGCATACATCCACTTGCTACTAGCACTTCTAAGGCTTTGGTACCAGTGAAAAATAATCTAGCCCAAGAGCATAAGTGGTGTTACCCTTGTGAGAAAGCTCATAATCAAAATGCTTGCCAAAATGGAGAGTTTGTACAAACTCTAGTGGTTCATAATGAAACCTCTACTTCATGGCAATAAATTGGCATAAATCAACCAACTGCTAGTGGTAAAAATCATGCACATGAGGAATCCTCATTGGTCAATTGGCATCAAGAACATTTATGTGGTGTAAATCAAGCAGCTATTGATACAATAACTTAGAATACAAGATCAAAGAAAAGAGCAATGGAGGGCGGTGCATCTTCCATGGTTGGGAAATCATTAGTCTCTCAACAACCTCAACAAAGTGCAGATGTTGGACCAATAGGTAGAACAATAGATGTTCCACAATCAAATCAACCTACTAGTAGGCCTAGGAAAGCAATATAGCAACCTATGGCCACCCAAATAGCAAGAGCAGACCTTACTGTTCCTAAGGTTCCTTCTAGACCCAGTCAGTTTCCCTTCAACATAGTGGATCAAATGAAAAAATCCAATTTGAATGTTACTATGTGGGAGGCTTTATCCATTCCATCACAAAGGGATTTGCTACTGTAGACACCTGAATTTGATCACCCCCATATGGTCAAATTCACCCCTTGTATTCCTCTATCGTACGCCCCTTACCAACATTAATTAAATAATTATTATTTGATTAATATTGACCTACATCCTAATGTCCCCAAGGTATTTAATAAATCAATTAAATACCTTACCCTTTCTCATCTTTAAATTAAATAAATACCCCAATTTATTTAATTTAGTCACTTTAGCTTTTATGAATTATTATTTTTTTAATTCATTTCTTCTCTCTCCTCATGTCACATCCTCCATAACCCTCTTTAATCTAGATTAATTTAATTAATCTTTGATTAGGATGTGCACACCTCTAATCATCATTAGGGTCACATCCTCCATAATCACCCACTTGCCTCTAATTTGTCATTAATTCTTCTAATCAAGTATTTGCAAAACCTTAATCACATGCTTAGCCTAACCTAATCTCCATGCCATTTATGGCATGTGTCCTAAGTCAATTGCATTAAATGCTTTCTCTTTTTGAGAAGGCACCCCCTTCCCCATGTGAATTTTTAATTCACATTCAATCCCCCAAGGCATTTTAAAGAATTTAAAATTCTTTCTCCCATCCCCATGAGGATTTTTGAGGAATTTTTAATTCCTCACATGTCTTCTCATCCACATGTGGAAAAGGACCTCCTTTATGTTTAGATCTTATCCCTTCCCAAGGTACAACCTAGTACCTCCACATCACCTCCACATCATTCCTTTCCTTCCCTATCACCCGCCACATGTCAAGATGTGAGGGCCTGTGAGTTTGTTGGTGTTTTTTTCTAGTAGAACGAAGCAATTCTCTAAAAAGTAGCCCGATCTTATGGTGAAGAACTGCAAGGTTAGTGGTCAACACAACGAGTATAGGATGTTTTGATCCTTACTCCTTCACTTTAGGCTCTATGAAACCTGGGAGGGTGATCCCATTTGTGTTTTCATGAAGTATATTTGATTAGTAACACATTTATACACAGATTGATTCCTATTTATTGCAAATAAAATCTTTCTCATTGAAGATTTGGCGGATTTTTGAATGAGTGACCATCTATTTGCTAGGAATTGGGGATACTCCCCACTTACACTACCCTTGAAAAGATTTTAAATGAATATTTTCTTATCTTAAGTCCAAGGCCCATAACACTATTTATTCATTTTATGCAAGATTTTCCAACAAAATGATCAGTGTCTCATCAATTGGAACAACAGAGTCAAATATGTAAGGATCAATAATATGTAAACTACTCAATTTAGAGATAATCGGACTATTTTCATACTGCTTTGCATTTATGAAAACTCACCGTTCCTAGAACATTTACTTCTTATGA
Organism: Sequoia sempervirens; assembly: GCA_007258455.2. Classification (NCBI taxonomy): domain Eukaryota; kingdom Viridiplantae; phylum Streptophyta; class Pinopsida; order Cupressales; family Cupressaceae; genus Sequoia; species Sequoia sempervirens. The sequence goes on along the minus strand of VDFB02379074.1, from coordinate 51,014 downwards.
ATCCTATCAATTCCTTACATAATTTATAACCCTATTCAAGCATTTTAATTAACTCCTTGAATTAAAGATGCAAACAAAGTAATACATTCAAATGGAACATCTGAAGATAAATGATAACAACATTAGTATTTCTCATTTGTAACTTGTAAGGAACATACATAGGAGAGTATTTGCTTCTAGACTGATATTTGTTTCAATATCAGTAATTTCTATAAACTCATTTAAGATCACTACATACATGATTTCATATCCAAGACAAACTACTAGCCTATTATCAGTATTCTATCCAAAGTGCCTTTTCTAAACTTAGCTTTCACCTAAAACCCTATTGAGACTTCAAAATTTGACCTCCTAATAAGCCCTGATATCCCTTTTATAGAACAAGGGAGCAACAAACGCCATACTTAATTACATTTACATTTCATTTCATTTGCCCTAGAATTCGAGACATTCTCAGTTTATTATATGCAATCATTAAGGAAAATGGAAGAGTAAGAGACTGCATTCCATATTCCTCGAATGAAGACATGCTAGCTCCTCAAAAGGAAGAGTTTGTTGCAATCATGTTGAATCCTCATCCTTGTTGACCAAAGAATATTCTCCAATAGTAGCTCCAACACAAACTTATATACCTTCCAAAAACAACATACACACTGCCAAGGTCCTTTAGTTTGACACTTCTCCTACACACCAACCCGAAAACTTTCCACATTAGCGCTAGAAACAAGAAATCACATGAGTGCTAAATAGGAAAATCCTAAAAAAAGGGGCATGGTTTTGTAAAAAAAAAAGGGTGTAGTCATCACTCCGAGTCATCAATCTTAGAGGATACTCGCCCATGTTTTGCTCATGGCGAGACTAGAATAACCATCACCTCCTCCTTGTCAGAATCCTTAGATGGTACCAGGGAGAGGGGATAATAATCACCCTCTGGATTAGTGTCACCCTCACTGTCTGAAGGGTTGTTAGAAACCTCACATGGAGAATTACGTCCTTCCAGATAAGCCTTACAATGCTTATTCTCCTTTTTTTCCTTTTTCATATTCCACCATCCTCTTCTCTTTGTTTTTGACTAATTCTTCTAAAACTATCTGGCCTTGTTGACGGTAATTCTCCTTGTCACCATTCTTCTTGAATTTATTGAGTCCCATTCTACCTTTTGGCGTATTAGGAGCTCCTTGTGCTTCAATTTCATCCTCAAGAGCATCTTCCTTAGACTCAAACAAACTCAACTTCTCAGAATCTCAAACTACCATTGCAAACATACTCACTTAAGACAAGAATGCCTACTTCCTAACTCAGGAATAATTAATACTCACACAATTCTTTACTAACCCACACCTCTCATTCACTACATACTAAATTATAAGGTGAACAACAAGCAATCTATATTAAATATGCATTTTGAAGTATGCAGAATTAATGATTCAAGAGCTCCTCGCACGAGCGAGTTGATAACTTAACAACTTGGCTTTGAGTCTAGGCCGTTGATCTTAAAGCATTTAAAACTTCATCCATGGTGATATGAGCCTTGTTTTTTATTCCTTTAGCAACTTTCTCATAGAAAACAATGATGCTAGCTCAAGCATTACGATCTATCAATCAACATGTATCATCAACCTAGTCTGTGCTTTTTCATTAATATCGACGAAGTACACAAAATAGTTCCTCTTAGAGAGAAAATTTCCTCATATGCTTCATCACTCATCGTTGATCTTCCCCAAATTTTAGGGTGCAATCAGCGATGAAAGTATTCATGCAATGAAGCTTAGTTTGTTGGATAATCCTATTTTAAAACTTCATCAATGGTTCTCTAGTTCTTTCACTGCTTCCCTTTCTACTTTACACGAAATCCTCAGGATCCTGCCACATTGCTTGTTCTATCAATAATCATCGCCTATCGCAGATGAATCTCATCCTTCATCGACCTCATCGACGATGTAAACATACCTGCAATGATTCTCAGCCCTTGGACCTATGACCTATTCCTTGATTACGTCCATCCTTCCATTGCGCATCACTATTTCAACTTTGCACTTTGGATCCTATCAGTGACAAGAGATGTAGTGAAGGCATCAGATTTAGACACGTACACCTACATGAAAATAAATGGTACAAAAGATGTCACACATAAGATCTTATCATATTAGCGAAAAGAAACCTTTCAGAGAATACCATCGCTCATTTCTAATTCTCCTCATATAGTTTGCATGCAATTAGTGATGGGAGGATTTTACAAAGTTTACAATGTGCACTGTGCATTGCTAATGTGGAGCCTAGCATTTAAAACATATCTGTGATCACATGATGTAAAGAAAATCTCATCATATCGCTCGTTGCTGATCTAAATTTATCACTTTATGACCATTCACGATGAGCGATAAGAACAAAAAAATGAGACATCACTTATTGCTATTACAAATTTGAAGGCTCAAAAGCCATTGGCGATAAGCAATCCCTTAAGAAACATTACTCATCGCTCATTCTATTTAAGAGCTCTAGCAGCTATCTGCGCTGAGCGATATCAAAGAAAACATTGTTTTATTGCTCGTCGCTAATTCAAAAATGCATTTATGAAGAAATAAATGATGAGTGATAAAGTATAATGGTCATTAGGACTTAAGTGGAAACTTTGAGCACTTGCATTTAAGTTGTTCTAATGAAGGGGATCCCATAGGATGACATGAGAAAATGAACTCGAGAACTTCTAAGTCATGAAATGAAAAGAATGTAAAGGCTAAAAGGTCCTTTACTTAACCTTATAAGAAATGAAAAATTTAGACCTAGACATGAGGGACCGATCACTTGACGTCAGTGAATAACATAAAACATAACTTAGGCAACCGAAGATCAGGAACACAAGTCACTACAATAATGCAACGATCAAGGGTTGCAACATTTGTAGACCACTTCTGCAAGGTTTTAACCAACATAAAAACCCTAATACAGTGATGGGGACACAATCAAATATCAGAAATGAGGACCCAAGCCAAGATTTTCATAGACTTAAGGTGGAACCAGGAATTTTTTTGAGGGGTTCCATTAGAGTTCTCAACTCACCCTGGCCCTTGATCTTATGCATCTTGGCTTAATCTTGACCATTCATTCCTTTCGAGGCACTTCCCCTAAAAATGGTGGAATGGCCCCCATTTCTACTATCCACAATCAAGCACACTTAGCATTCTAGCACTCAAGCATCCAAACATCCACCATTGGTGCAACCATCATAGAGCTCCCATCTTGCATCCATCCAACTACCCACAATATCCATTACATTCCTCATCTCCTCACCATCATTTAGAGCTAGGTTTTATGCTATTTTACCATCAAGGAGCACACATACCAAGCAATCAAAGGGCCAACCAAGACCATCGATCTAAACAAGGTAAAATGTTCTAATTTCTTGTGTTTTGTTTAGATTTAACTAAGCCAATCTTGAGGTGATTGTTTTGTGTTTTTCCTTTGTTGCATTATTCATTTTTTAGCATCTTAGAGTAGGAATTTCACATTGCAAACATTTCTGGCATGCCCAGTAGGACCAACATCATGAGTCTACTTTAATTTTTCTTGTTGTTTGAATTTTGCAGGTTTTGGTTTTACACGCAGGGGTGAATATGCCCCCTGAGGGGCGAACTTGCTTGACACAAGGGTGAATCTGTATTGATAACATGAGGATTCATATTCACCCTTTCTAGAAAGGGGCGAACTTGCAACCTTTGATCACAACTGCCAAGTTTAGAGGCAAAAACACAAAGAGATACAAGAAAGGGACGATATTGCTGAGTACAGAGGCGAACACACACTAATTATAGAGGCAAAATCAAATACACCCATCCACTTGAACAAGTGACTATGACTTCACCCATCTTCCTAAACAGGCGATTTTGACCCATGGACAAGGGTGAGTTCATCTCACACAGAGGCGAATCTATGGTTATCCCAATCCTTAAAATTTTCAATTTGAGCTATAATTTGATTTTGAGTTTAGGTACTGACCAACTAACTTGCTCATTGGTGACTTGTGGAATTTTATCTAACCATTTGTGTAGCTTGTTCCCCTCATTTGTCCAAGATCAAAGGTCGAAACTACTAATGCTTGTGTTGTAGGATGAGTGGTCTAAGAATTTAGTTAGCTCTATCTATTTTTTTTCACATTAATTTAGGTACACGTAGCTTAATTAAAGGGTCAATAAGCCTTGTTTGCTATGTTTAGGGGTGAATTGTTGACGTATCTACTCCCCTTGCACCTTTCGGTGATCTTGGGTGATAAGAAATGGCAATTCATTCCAGTCCAGTCTAGTCTACCCAAGAAGTACTAGTGTGTCTAAGCTCTCCCCTTGCATTATATGCGAGTCTGGGGACCACCTGAAGCATCTAGTATTTCCTTCCTTTAGTGAGACCTACCTGAGATTTCATCACCCAGAGGATAATTCCAACCATGTGTTATCGGTGGGGTATATAAATGGGGAGAAGTAAAGTTTTACCCCAACCTAGTCATGTCATGTTTAGCAAAGTGTCGAAGCTAGGGTGATACTTGGATAATACATGCAAGGTTGGTTTGAGTTTCTAGTAACTTTTTGGGGATCTCGATCCACACTTGTGATGGGCTGGTGTTCATGGTTGTGCCTCACGTACCTAGCATATATCGAGGACACATGAGATAGCTTGTATAGCCTAGATAGAGACCTGTGTTTTAGCCACAACTTGGTGTAGTGTAGGGGATACACACAGTACCCCAAAGTTACTCATCACATACTCCCTTGGGTTGAGATATAAATCCTCATGGTGGACTACGATAGTCTCTGAGAGAGAGTGTGAAGGTGAGCTCGTGGCATCTGTTGATGAACCTGTGTCACTGAATCACTAGCTATCCGCCTTTGCGAGAAAGGGTGATCCAGAGAACCACCCCGATATCATGGAGTATTATCCTTGGGTTGTCCCCCAAGGTGGTGGGCCTACATCAAGTTTGTAAACCCTTATCACTAATTTTAGGATTGTGCTGCCTGATGTGTTTTCTTTGTGTGATACTAGTGCTTGTCGTTAGTCTCATTCAGTTCAACCTTTTTTTCTATTGTTTGTCATGTTTCCTGTCCTTTACCATAGTCTATCCCTGCCCTCAGTGGCGAGTTTTCTTCTCACTGAGGTGAACTTGCATTGTGGATAGGCGATCTTGCCCTATAAAGGGGTGATTCCATGTCTGAGTTCAGTCTAGGTCATCCTTTCAGTGAGTTTTCCCTTGTCAGGGGCAAATTTTCTTGTGGGTCCCTTAGTTAGGTGACCCCACGTCTGCCTGTTCCCTAAATAGGCTAGCCTGTCTAGCCCATAAGCGAGTTTGTGTGTAGTCTATACCTCTCGAGTTTGTCCTTTCCCTTAGAATACTCAATCTTGTTAGCTTTTTGGGTGAACCTACTGTCCGTAGGGGTGATCTTGTGTCTTTCCTGTGTCTCCCTTTTATGTACATCCCCTAGAATAGGCGAACCTATTGTTTGTAGGGGAAAATCCATGTCCATCTGTATCATCCCCGTCTGTATAGTTTAAGACATAGGTGAACCCATTCATCCAATAGGTGATCCTATCATAGGCATATCCATTCCTCATTCGTACAGTTGAAGAAATAGGAAAATTTTTCTCCCCCAATAGGCGATTTCTCTCATGTTTGTACTTCTCAAGATAGAGGAAAACTTGGAGTCTAGATAGGAGATTATGTCCATTGTATCTACTTGTTTCTTTTGAGTCCCTTAAGATTTAGGCAATCCTACATCTTACATAGGTGATCTTGCACTATAGATAGGTGATTTTTTCCATCGTGTCCACCCATTTCTTTCGAGCACCCTAATACTTGGGCGTACCTGCGTCAAATAAGGGTGATCTTGTGTCTTAGATAGGTGAATTTGCTTAACACAAAGGTGAATCCATGGTCCTTTAGATAGGAAAACTTGTCACTTGGAGGGGTGAACTTGTCAAACATAGAGACATATGCGTTCCCCATACAAAATTACTGAGAGTTAATCCTTTGGGCCACTGAAAGCCTATTTTTTTCTAAGTTTGATTTTGCAATCAATTTTTTTTATCATCATCCATTTTCCTATAATCATCATTTTAGTCTATTTGCATTTTCCAAAAGTCATCAAAACCTTAATCAAATCATATATATGCATCTTAGGACATCCCTAGAGTGCATATCCATCATCAGTTCATCAATCCCAATCCCCTAGACTTCATTTAGGGGTTTTATTCAAGTTGGCTTAGGTGTCTGATCCTAATCGTCATCCGTCATGCTTACTTAGGATTGTTATCTGTCTTGAGTTAGTAATCACCTGTGGCCTAATCAATCTACTTCCATCTTGAGGTAGATTCAATGTCGTAATCATCCTTTTCGTAATCCAATCCGATCATCGACATCATATGTCATCTAGTTAAAACCTTTGAACTTGGTTTAGAGTCGATCTTATCACTTATCCCCTCCTATCGATTATCCAATCCAACCCCTTATCCAAATCATCCCATCCAATCAATCCTTTAATCATCATTTAAGTAGCTTAGCGTAATCTTAGTCCACCTGGTAGTTTTTCATTTTCATGCCCATTACCCAATTTTAAGCAAAGAAACTCATGGAAGAACAACAGTCCCAAGGTGCCCAACCTCACATTCCTTAGGATTCCATCAACGGTGACTCATTGCAGTCCAATACTGAAATCCACACTATGTCACCTCCTGATGAAAGTATGGTCAATCAACCTGAGGTCACAATGGATGAATATCTTAACAATCTTGTTAATTTCAAAATGACAGATTGCCTCCTTAATGAGTGTGGGGATAAAATCCTTGCCACATTGCTCCTGCAAGGTGTCAAGCTACTGTCAGGGTTTGAATTATCCAAGTATGTCAACATTACACCTCCTACGCCCTCAATGCTGCAAGATCCTCAAAATTCATAGAATAATCCAAGAAATTCATACATCCCCGAGGGTCCACCACAAGAGGGTTGGTATCAATTTGGGTTTGGAAATGTTGTGCTTTATCAAGTCGTACCCCCCATACCACCTCCTCGGGTTCCAATTTTTGTTATGGGTTCACCTGATCTAAATGTTCCTCAAGGCCTTGACCCTAACAATTCTCTTGGTTTTGGTATGCCCTAGGGTCTTCCCAATCTTCCAAGCATGAACATCCCACAAGCTCAACCCCCATACTATCCACACCACCTCTTCCACCAAACCAACCGGGTCAATTACTAGGGAATACTAGGGGAAATCCTTTCATTGCACCACCTCCACCTCTTAGATCTACACACACATCAAACTTACCACTACCTCCATTCACATCTCAACCACCACTTGAAGGTAATATCCCATCCTTGCATCAGTCTCAAGGTAACCCGCAATGGGTGCCTCCATTGCAACCATCTCATCAACAACCATCGTAACAACCCCCATCACAACCTCTACAACATACCTCAATTCCTTTACAATCCCCACATCAAGCATAGGTTACTTCACAACATCAACAACAACCTCCACATCAGCCATAAGGTGTCCCATCACAATCTCCTCAACAATCATAGATGCCTACTCACCAGCCAACATCATCTTATCAGTTACCTGCCCATCAACTGCAAGTCCCACAAAAACCTCAAATCCCATCTCGTTCTCCTTATCAACAACCACAATCTTATCAACAACCCCCTCAACACACACAAGTCCCAACACAATCACATGAATCCTTCCAACAAATGCTAGACAACCCTGTTGCTCAATACTTGAATCACTCACAAAGCTCATATTCCATGAACATGACCATATCAAATCCTAATCCCAATTATCCTTATCACAATCCCCAACAATCCCAACAACAACCATCTTATACAAATCCCCAACAATCGCAACTAAATCCCTATTATGAGCAGTCTAATCCACAACAACCTCTGTATGATTCCCAACAATCAACTACTAGCTATAATTACCAATCCAATCCGTATTACTCACAAAAATAGCCATCATATCAACAGGGTGCCACCACCTCCTATTATCAAGCCCATCCATCATATCAACATGGCACCTCTACCTCATACTATCAAGCACTACCTTCATATCAGCAAGCTTATGCCCATCCCCAATCCACCTATCCCAATCAATATCAACAAAATTCTTCATATCCATCTCAGCCATCATACGATCAAACCATCGTGACACCATCCACGTCATATCAGCAATATGCTCCTTATAATCAATCCAATCTAACCAATCCCTCATCATTCACACCTGTCAATAAGGAGTGGGAAGAGATAAAAGCCATGTTAAAGGACTTGCAAGTAGGGACATCCAAAAAGTCTTTCAAATTCAAAGAAATTTGTCCCTACCCATTTGATCCTTCCATCTCATTGGTCCCCTTTCCTAAGCACTTTGAAATGCCAAAGTTTGAAAAATACAAAGGAACCAAGGACCCAAAGAACCATCTCTAGGAATTGTACACACACTACCAAGAAGTACTACACAATGACAATTATCTCCTCTGAAGGTTCCCTAGGAGCCTAATGGGGGTAGCTCTAGACTAGTTTATGGGTCTTCCAAAGGGGTCCATCTCTTCTTTCACAGATATTTCAGAGAAATTCATTGCACACTTCTTCTTTAACTTGGAGGACATTGAAACCTTAGATCTTCTGAAAGAAAAACAATGTGAGGGAGAAACCTTTGCAAGCTACCTACAAAGGTGGTGCACCTTGGCTCGTTTTAAATCCCATCTCAATGAGAAGGACATGGTGACAATTTTTGTTGCAAATTCCCATTCAGACATGGCACATAATTTCAATCTTCATTGTGTCACAACCTTTTTAGAGGTCATAGAGAAAGGCACTATCATTGAGAGGGCCCTCATTGCTAAGGGAAAAATAAAAATCTATAACCTAGATAAGGATAAGTCATTTGGAGACAAGTCCCGCTACTGGAATAAAAATAAGAACGCTGTTAATGATGGTTCACTGATACCAAGCATGTCCAAGTAAAAAAAACCTCACAAAGGTTGCAATATGTCTCCAATCAACCATCAGTCTCTAATGTAATAGCAATGCCATAGGGGGCACCATGTCCTCCCCAACAGTCCAATCAACAGAATCAAGGGAACAATAAACGCTCGTTCACTCCTTTGGGAGAACCTTTGAATGTTGTTTCCAATAGGCTCCTTCAAGCAAGTTATCTAGTCACTTATCCTGTGACTAATCCTTTTGATGAGTTTAAACCAAAGCCTACCTGGTATAGGGAAAATGAGTACTGTGACTTTCTCAAAATTAAAGGTCATTCCAGTAACAAGTGTTAGGGACTTAGAAAATATATTCAAGATCTCATAGATCAAGGAGATATAGTAGTGGATGCTAATCAGGCGACATCATCCAATTCCCAACTACAAATATATTAGAATGATTTCCCCAAGAACAATCAAGGTCCTAGTACCTCCAATGCTAATCCCGGGCCTAGCAATAACAATAACCAAAATAACAGCACAAACAATATCAGCTATAAGAATATACTCTATAACTATGATGGCATAGTTATGTGCATTAGCCAGGTAGAGCCCCACGTATCCATGATTCATGTTAAACAAAAAGACCTGGAATGTGCTGTCACTACCCATTGCACCCGCATATCCATTCCTAGACCTTCCATGTCATCCTAGCCAACTCATGTGAGCTCCTAATATAACATTGTTGATCATCTTGGAAAGACTCCTGCTCAAATATCCATCTTGGAAATGCTTAAGTCTTCCCTTTTCCATCAAGAAATCCTTACCAAAGCTCTTTAGGATACCCACGTGCCTAATGATATAGACCTTACTCAATTTCAAGCCTTAGTAGGACACCTAGGACACCTGCCATCCACATATCAACTGGGCTTTAGTCAAAATGATATGCTGTCAATCGATTCAAACCATAACTGCCCCTACACATCGAAGTCCTTGTAGCCTATCATAAAGTGAAAAGGGCCCTAGTAGATAATGGCTCTGTCCTCAACCTCTGTATGCTAAAGTTCATAAAATAGGTAGGGTAAACCCATGCTAACTTGAATAATCACAATATCACCATCAAAGCTTATGACAACGTAGAAAGATACTCTGAAGGAATCATTTGTCTTCCTATTTAGGTTGGCCCAGTTGTGCAGTACACCACATGCCATGTCCTTGATTTGGAACTCCCATACAACCTCCTTGGCCACCCATGGATCCATACCATGTAGGCCGTTACATCCACTTACCATCAATGCCTGAAATCCCCATTCAATGGGATGGAAGTAACCATACATGCAGATCCACAACCCTTTAAGTACTATCATGCCTTAGAATCTTCCTTCACCCACTCCCACTACTGTCCAGGAGTTGAAGTGGGGGCACCTTAGGCATCATATTCAAATCCATATTCTAATCCATCATCCACCACATCATCTATTCCATCTACTACATCTGAATCCACAATCACCAAGGTCCATATCATAGATAAGGGCTGTGGGAAGTATGAGATGCAAAAAAATTTAAATGTAGCAGCCATGCCACCATCTCCTCATACTTATGGCCAAACTTCTCAGTCTGCATGAAAGGAAGAAGAGAATACAATAACACTCAGTTCTAAGAACATGAGGTTTAACACTTTCCGATCCCATGGAACATGACAAGATCAACCAGATGTTGACATCAGTCAATGGATATACAGGAAAGAACCTGAGCCTTCACCCCCTCTTATTGAGTAATTTCAAGTGACTTATCCTTGTGCATCCAAGTTAGTTGAAAAATACAATTATCAGGGGGGAGGTCTTGGCATAGAAGAACAAGGAAGATTATAGCCTATTGACACACTTGTGCATCCTAGAAATTTGGGCTTAAGCTATGATAAGATGCAAAAGGGTCCTGCATCATCAACTAGTACCTCTAATAATGTCAACAAGGACAATGATTTCCTTGACGACATATTGGAAGAAGAGGCCATCATACTCGCATATGATGACATTGATCTCCCTTCCTTATTTGAATGCCTATTTGTCTTTACCATTAGCCTTTCCCTTTGCCATCCCAACTTCATTGATTGGGACTTACGAGGTAGTGCACCTATCGACACTTTTCCTTTAGTGGACACTTATGTACATCTCATGGGATTGGGTTAAGATGAAAAACCTAATCACAAAAGTAAAAAGAAGCAAAAAAAAAATGGCCATCTAGTGAAAACCTCTCTGAGGCACTTCCTAACTCATCAAAAGTTAAAATAAAGGGTGTATCTGATAGTGAAAACCTCAATAAGGCGTTGGATGATGGGGATGTTCATCTTCCCCTTGTTGGAACTCAATTGTATGAATTGTCTTCTATCCTAATCGAAGAGACACAAGAGGTCAATTTGGGAACATAAGAAGACCCTAAAATCACTTACGTAGCCAAATCATTGTCAGAAGAAGAGCATTCCATCATTGTCAACTTGTTAAAAGAAGGAATCATCAACTTTGCATGGACCTATTTAAACATGCCAAGATTAGATCATGCCTTGGTCGTGCACCATTTGGATGTTCATTCGGGTGCCAAGCTTGTCAAAGAAAAGCTAAGAAAAAATGCATCCCCAAGTGGCCTTGCTTGTCAAGAAAGAATTGGATAAACTGTTAGAGGCTCGGTTCATAAGAACTGTTGAATACTCTAACTAGATATCCAACATAGTGCCTATTGACAAACCAAATGGGAATATCAGAATATGTACAGACTTTTAGGATCTTAACAAAGCTTGTCCAAAGGATGATTTTTTGCTTCCAAACATTGACATGTTGGTCAACCTCATAGCAGGGCATGCCATGTTATCTCTTATGGATGGATTTTTTTGGCTACAATTAGATCAAAATTGCACCTAAAGATCAACATAAAATTGCCTTCACTACCCCTTGGGGCACCTTTTGCTATAATGTCATGCCCTTTGGTCTCAACAATGTGGGGGCAACCTATCAATGTGACATGACTGTTATCTTCCATGAACTCATTCATATCATAATGGAAGATTATGTTGATGAATTATTAGGTAAGTCTAAGACTAGAGAAGAGTATCCCATGATCTTGAAGAAAATATTTGAATGACTAGAGCAATACAAGCTACGTATTAATCCAAAAAAGTGTGTATTCTGAGTTACATCTGGAAAGATGTTGGGCTTCATAGTATCTAGTAGAGGTATAGAGGTAGATCTAGCCAAGGTCAAAGCAATAATGGATATGCCTCCACCATGTAATCTCAAGCAATTAAGGATCCTTCAAGGGAAGCTATGGTCCATCAAGCATTTTATAGCCTAGCTCGTTGACAAGTGTCAATCCTTCACACATCTCCTGTGCAAAGAGACCACCTTCAAGTGGGATCCAGAATGTCAGCAAGGCTTCAACAAGATTAAGGAGTATTTGGCTCATCCACCCATCCTAATGCCTCCTATTCCAGGCAAACCACTCCTATTGTATATCTCAGCTACATCGGTTGCACTGGGGGCATTACTGGCACAACATGATGAATCCTCTGAAGAACACGTAATCTATTACATCATTTGAACACTAGTGGGTTATAAAATCAACCATTCCCCGATGGAAAAAGCTTGCTTGGCAGTGGTCTTCATTTCACAAAAGCTTCGTCATTACATGCTCAATCACCCCATCAAGCTAATATCAAAAGTTTATGCACTAAAATATCTGTTATCCAGAACTTCTTTAACTGGACACATGGCCAAGTGGGTCATGCTACTGAGTGAGTTTGACATAGAGTACATAGACTGCAAGGCAATCAAGGGACAAATAATATCAGATTAGTTGGTTGATGCTCCTCTGGTGGATGCATATTCATTAGTAGCCAAATTTATTGATGAAGAGATCTTTACAGTTGCAAAAATAGATACATGGATGCTCTACTTTGATGGGTCATATACACATAATGGAGCTGGTGTAGGTGTCTTATTTGTCACCCCTCAAGGTGACTACATCCCAAAGTCATTCTGACTAGCATTTCCATGCAAAAACAACATCACAGAGTATGAAGCTCTCATCACTAGTCTTAGAATCACCATCCAATGGAATATCACTCATCTATGAGTCCTTGGTGATTCCCAACTGATTATAAAATAGGTCAACAATGAGTTTCAGACAAAGGATGACAAGCTATTACCCTATAAATGCATGGTGGATTATTTCAAGAAGTGTTTCACCTTCATTCAATTTGAGTAGATTCCCAGAGTCCAAAGCAAGGCAGTAGATGTGATGGCTACAATTGGTTCCCTTATCGACATGCCAAAAGATTGAACAGATTGTGAATTCCTCATTGAACAACTACTAATCCTAGCATATGATGTCCCTAATTGTGAGATGGTGTGCGATATTGTAGGTCTTGAATCATCCTAGTTCCATGACAGTTAAATCTATCTCTGTGACAACATCCTACCACCTAATCTTACCTAAAATCAACAAAAATCATTTATCCAACGTACTTCTCGCTATACTATCATAGGAGATACACTTTATTGTTGATGGTATGATGACACTCTACTTAGGTGTCTAAACGAATCAAAATCCCATGTTGCATTAAATGAGGTACATAGTGGTATCTGTGGGGCCCATTATAATGGCATGGCCTTAGCAAAAAGGATTCTCAGAGCTAGTTATTATTGGCCTACTATGGAGTATGACTCTTGTGAGTTCATGAAGAAGTGTCTACCTTTCCAACAACACAGATTTAATCCATGCTCTCGCACAAGAATTGCAACCCATCATAGCACCATGGCCTTTTTCTCAATGGGGTTTTGACTTGATTGGAAAGATTTATCCTCCATCCTTTGACGACCATACTTTCATCATCACAACCATTGAATACTTTACCAAGTGGGTTGAAGCAATTCCACTCTCTCAAATCATGGGTATTTAGATATCCAAATTCTTCCTTTTCCATATTCTATGTAGATAGGGAATCCCTTCCACCATCATCACTGATAATGGAAAGCCCTCCAAAAACCAGTTTATGAAACATCATTGTGAGACATACCATATCCAACATTGTTGGTCCATGCCCTATTACCCACAAGGTAATGGTCAAGCTGAAGTGACCAATAAGACACTTATCAAAATCCTTAAAAAGGTGGTCAATAATACTTGTTGAGATTGGAATCTCCATCTTCATCCCACCCTTTGGGCCTATCGTACATCCATCCACACTCCCATTGGTGTTAATCCATACTCCCTCATTTATGGCACTGATGCTATCTTGCTGATTGAAGTCAAGATTCCATCACTCTGAATCTCTCTGAATAATCTTATCAACAAGGAAGATACTTGGGTTGCACGCTTAAGTCAGCTTGAAATCTTGGATGAAAAGCGCTTCAAGGCCTACAGTCATCTTCAAGCATATCAACATCGCCTTAGGAGAAGCTACAATAAGAAGGTTCATCCACACTAATTCAATGTTGGTGATCTAGTCCTTAAGGAGAATCAGCGCACCCAACAAGACAAAGACAAGAAAGGAAAGTTTGAGGAAAATTGGTTGGGTCCTTATGTTGTCATAGCTAAATATGGTTCTAGGGAATATCGACTTTCCACACTTAAGGGGGAGCCCTTAGAGGAGCCTATCAACATCATGCACCTGAAGAGGTTTTATACCAAGGTCAGATGGGTTATACTATCCTAAAAAATACCAAAAAAAAAGTAAAAAATCATCAAAAATACAAAAAAAAAGGTCAAAAAATCCAAAAATAGTAAAGAGAAATAATCCGTCCTATGGTGAAAACCACCTTTGATGGCACCATGGATAAGTACATGTGGTGAAAACCTAGCAACAAGTGTCATTCGTAGAGGGCTTAATCATTATCTACCTTGCATCCTAGTTACTTTATGTTTCCATCCATCCTATCCCTACATCCTATCCACACATCTTATCAATCCTATCCTCCCATTGGCATCCGATTATCTATTGCTTGGTATATTTTGGTTGAGCATTAGACTATTCAAATTGGCTATCCACAATCTTGAGCTTTTATCCTAAATTTGAGCTTTTCATCATCTATGTTGGTTTCATTTTTTGGTCCCGTGTCCTCATCTAGGGTCTCTCATCATGTTGGTCATCATTAGGTCTCATCTTGTCTCTCGTCCATTTTTTTGAACTACGTTGCCCCTGCACTTTCACGTAGGCAAGGCTAATGATTTGATCATCCCTCAAGGTATTTTTCTATCCTATCTTGGTCATCCATCGATGTCACCATTGTCCTCTTTCCACTTTTATCCATGGCCAGTCATTAGTCTTTTATCAAACTACGAGGGCTTTGCGCTTTCACGTAGGCAAGGCTAATCTTTGATTAACCCCCAAGCCCTTAGGTATTTAGGGTGTGACATGTCATCAAGTATATCCCTACCTAGATAGTTCCTAACAATTTTTTTTTGTTAGTATCTTGAGGTCCAATTAGTTTTGAGTATCCTAAGTCATGTTGATCACCTAAGCTACCCTCCATCTTTGGTCTTAACAAGATGTATCCTTCCTAATTAGACTGAATCAATCCCATCCACCCTTTTGATCCTATGGCAAAGGACATTTTAAATTTATTGTGATCTTTTGATGCTTTTGGATTTTGTTTAACATCTGAGCTTTCTATTATACCTCATTGGGGTTACCACGATTCATCATATCACAGTGCACTTTGACAGATAAACATATGGGCATATCTTTATCTTTTATTTGTTTTTGTCTTCTTGGCTTTCCCACATAGTAATTGTTGCCTATTTTTCACCCACAGTTTAAATTAGGCAGGATAATCATATGTTAGATCTTCAGAGGGAAATACAACATTTACATGAGGGAAAAGACTCTACCTCTATTGCTATGTCATGGGGAACTCAGTGGGAGAAAATTCCCTAGGGAGATTCAGCATGAAAATCATCTAAGGGGAAAGTCACCAAGACCTTCTAGAGGTCTTGCTGACTAGTAGGGTTTCCATTAAGTCCAAGTGCTTCAAACCAGGGATCCTATCAGCATGAGATCTCTTTTAGCATATAGTCTCGGTGACTGATGGTATCTCGCTGACAACAGTGAACCTTTGGTGTAGCTTTCAAGTCGGGGTAAGGTCTCCCCGACTCCTAATGTCTCGCTGATGTATGAGGAGCCTCAGATGGAGAGATGCTTTCGGCATAAGAAGGCGGGCTTGCTGGGAGGTCTTAGCGAAGGTGAAAGTCTTGCCGAAAGGAAGGGAAGGGGCTTTGATATGGTTGTCTTCGACAAGAGTCCCGCCGACACAAAAGAACCCCTCGGTATGACTAAGGGACTTCACCAGGATGTCTCCTTGACTCGTAATGTCTCACCGAGATTAGAGCTTGGAAAAAGGTGAAGGGCTCGCCAACAGTTGAAGATATCACCATGAGGTTCTGCTGACACTAAAAAGTCTTGGCGACATAGAAAGTGTCATCGGCAAGGGTCTCACCGACCAGTGGAGCCTCCAAAAAAGAAAAAGAGTTTTCCAAAGGGAGGGGGTTTCTACATGATGTCTTGGTGAACTGAGATGGTCTCATCGATATGAAGACCTTCGGTATAGCATTCCAAGTCAGAGAAAGGTCTCCCCGACTCGGTGATCTCTTGGCGAAAGGAAAAGCGAAGCTCGGTAAGGTAAAATGCATTCGGGGAGACACTATGGCCTCTTGCTGATAGATGAAGTGAGGCCTCGCCAAGCTAAAGTGCCTTCGGCACAACCTCTTGCTGACCAAAGGAGGTCTCCCCGACCAAGGGGGTCTTGATGGCTAAAGAAAACAGGTATGGGGTCCTACCAATGAAACATTTGGTATCGCTAGGAGTTGGGGCTTTCGCCAAGAGGTCCTGGCGACTGTCCTAAAGTCTCACCGAAGTATATGGCTTCAGCATATCTACGCCTTCAGTATGATATCTTCCTGATTGGTGGGAGTCTCAGTGAAGTGAGGAGAGCTCAGATAGAATTAGGAGTTCAGCGTAGTTCTCGGCGACAATAGGGGGTCACGTTGACAGTATTTGAAAAGTAAAAGGATCGGCAGGAGATGTTGGTTTCGGCAAAGGATGATGGGATCGCCGTGAAGTCTCGGTGATGCAAAAGGTCTTGCCGATGCAGAATGAGCCCGAGGAGGAAAAGAAGGATTAACAGGAGGTCCCCTCGACATAAATGACATTGGAAAAGCTCCCAACCGTCGCGGTAATGTCTTCCTGACTTGATGAGGTCTCGCTGAAGGAAAGCTGGAGCCCAGTAGAATGAAGTGTCTTGGGGTGACATTGATAAGGTCTTGCCGAATGGAATCTTGGAGCCCAAGACAAAGCGATGATTTCTCAAGAAGGTCTTAGTGACCTAGTGTTGTCTTGCTGATAGGGGAACAACTCAGTGAAATGAAAGACCATCGCCACGAGGTCTTACCGAATGCAGCGAGTCCCGCCGAAACAGGGTGCCTTTGCTAAAAGTGGGGATTTTCGACATGATGTTTTGGCGATAGAACGGTGTCTTGCCGATGGCTCTAGTGACATTGGTATGATCTTTTGAGCTCGCTAGGAGGTCTCAGTGATAACTCCATGTTATGATGACGGTCGTGAAAGGATTTAATCACATCGGGGAGACACGATTTGTGTCTCACTGATATGCGATTCAACAGGAGAAGTTTTGACTGCCCGGGAGTCTGCATGTAGTGTTCCCAACCAATCAAGGAGAGCTACTGGTGAATTGTTGGTAGCTTGACCAGTTCTAAGAGAATCAATAGAATGAGAAATCAACGTGTATCTATTCTGGGCTCAAGAGCATTCAAAGTGCTCGATAGGGGGATTCAGTAGGTGGACACAAGGACCAGAAGTAAATACACCTGGTAGCTTCAAAAGATCTAAGGGGGTTTTCTCTAGGCAGTTGCTCTTCACTGACACACACAACAAGGACACACAGGCTGAAGCATTAATTTCATCAAAAGATCTGAGGATAGATCTTTCCAGGCCTGATATTTTGTAAGCCCTAAGGGGGCCGACATAGTCTGTATATAAGGATTTTTTTTCTTTTTTGTAAACAGTTTGGATAATACACTCTGAAGAGTTAGTGATTTGTGTGAATCCTTTCTCAACAAATGTATATTTTGTAACTCAACTGAAATCTAGAATGCAAAACAGAGTTCACTAGGAAAGCAAGTATTAATTCTTATACTACTCTCATTTTTGTATGTTAGCTTGTGCAAGTTTTCTTTAATAATGTTTCTTTTAATCTGTATTCATACCACAAAGTTGTGAAGTTTGTTCCTTCCTCCTTAAGATATGTATGTAGATCAAACCTGTCAAGAATGATGCATAAGACTGAAAGGGTTATGTGAGTAAGTAAATCAATCATAGTTAACTTCCCAGTGTATTTGTATCTTGCTTTCATTTCATGATTTCTCATCAAACTCGGTGTATCACCATAGGAATAGTTCAATTTAGTTTCATTTTTGTACTCATCCTTCTCCCTTTACCTTTACAAGATTGATTAGCTTAGGTGATACCCAAAGGAAGTCAGCCTTCTTCAGAGGTTCATTTCAACTATAGGTGACCCACAGCCTTGAAATGATCCCGTGTTGCTCTAGAAAGCTCAGTTTCAATCTCTATGCATAGGGTGCAATTTCTAGGTGACAACAGTACCCACCAAGATTCCTGTGGTCTTGTGTTATGCCGGGGCATCCTTTGTGCTTGTGGTTATCCCAATACCTAGCTCGACCAAAGCTCTTGTGGCTTTGGGGTGTTGGGATAGCTTTCTTGTTTGTTGTGTTTGTCTTATGCATGCGACACTAATTTTCCTTGGTTCCTAATACCTTGGTGTATTGTGTCTTATGCTATAGTAAAAACCAGTGCCCCTGAAATGGAAAAATAACATTAGGATTGCAATTCATTTATCATCCCATTGCATTGCATTTATTCTCATCCATTCCTCCCCTAGCCTATGGTTAGTGATTTTGGTTGTGCAAATTCTCACTATCCATCTTTTCTTCCTCTTAGGATTCCTATGGTTTTTGAAAGGTGCAGTACCACACCCATCATCATTTATCTTGTTATGTGATGAATTTCCACACCTATCATTGTTCACTTAAGTTCATTCTCATCCCATATCTATTGCATTATCATTTTCATGTCTATTTTAAGTTGTTTTGATTAATCTAGATTGGTTATTCTAAGCATCTTAAGTACATTTTATATCATTTCATCTCATTGCACTATCATTTTTATGTCTACTTTAAGAAATTTAGATTAATCTAGATTGGTTATTCTAAGCATCTTAAGTTCATTTCATATCATTTCACCTCATTGCATTATCACTTTCATGTCCATTTTAAGTTGTTTAGGTTAATCTAGATGGGTTATTCTAAGCATCTTAAGTTCATTCCATTCCACTATGATTTAAGTGCATTATCATTTTAGGTTGTTTAGATTTATTATTCTAAACATATTAGTTCATCTCATTGCATTACATTACATTACATTCATCACATCCATCCATAACATTATCACATATGCATACATCAAATTTTTCATTCATTGCATCCCATGACATTTTCATCCCACAATCAAATCATAATAATATGCCTGGGAAGTTTTCCCACTAAAATTAAAAGTAAATTGATTGTACAGTGTATCACACATGTATCCATCACATTTTCTTAATCAATCAAAAGGATTTCTAAACATATCCATTGTAGGCATAAGTTTTCCGTTTACACACATTCATTGCCAACTGCATCACAAATCATTAGTATCATATCCACAACATGTAAAATCCTAAATCATTCATCATATCCGCATCACAAGGTGTTAGACATAATGAATACATCACATTTTTCATTCATTGTATCCCATTACATTTTCATGCCACAATCAAATCATAATAATATGCCTAGAAAGTTCTCCCACTAAAATTAAAAGCAAATTGATTATATAGTGTATCACACAGGTATCCATCGCATTTGTTGAATCAATCAGAAGGATTTCTAAATATATCCATTGTAGGCATAAGTCTTCCATCTACACACATTCATCGCCACCTACATCATTAGTATCATATCCACAACATGTAAAATCCTAAATCATTCATCACATCTTGCATCACAAGGTGTTAGACATAATGCATACATCACATTTTTCATTCATTGCATCCCATTTCATGCCACAATCATATCATAATAATATGCCTAGAATGTTTTCACACTAAAATTAAAATCAAATTGATTGTACAGTGTATCACATAGGTATCAATCAATTTTTTTGAATCAATCAAAAGGATTTATAAACATATCCATTGCAAGCATAAGTTTTCCATCTAAAAACATTCATTGCCACCTGCATCACAAAACATTAGTATCATATCCACAACATGTAAAATCCTAAATCATTCATCACATCTTGCATCACAAGATGTTAGACATAATGCATACATCACATTTTTCATTCATTACATCCCATTACATTTTCATGCCACAATCAAATCATAATAATATACCTAGAAAGTTTTACCACTAAAATTTAAAGCAAATTGATTGTATAGCGTATCACATAGGTATCCATCACATTTGCTGAATCAATCAAAAGGATTTCTAAACATATCCATTGGAGGCATTAGTTTTCCATCTACACACATTCATCACCACCTGCATCACAAATCATTAGTATCATATCCACAACATGTAAAATCCTAAATCATTCATCACATCCTGCATCACAAGGTGTTAGACATAATGCATACATCAAATTTTTCATTCATTGCATTCTATTATATTTTCATGCTACAATCATATCATAATAATATACCTGGAAATTTTTCCCACTAAAATTAAAAGCAAATTGATTGTACAGTGTATCACATAGGTATCCATCACATTTGCTGAATCAATCAAAAGGATTTCTAAACATATCCATTGCAGGCATAAGTTTTCCATCTACACACATTCATCGCCACCTGCATCACAAATCATTAGTATCATATCCAAAACATGTAAAATCCTAAATAATTCATCGCATCCTCCATCACAAGGTGTTAGACATAATGCATGCATCAGATTTTTCATTCATTGCATCCCATGACATTTTCATGCCACAATCAAATCATAATAATATGCCTGAAAATTTTTCTAACTAAAATTAAAATTAAATTGATTGTACAATGTATCACACATGCATCCATCACATTTGCTGAATCAATCAAAAGGATTTCTAAACATATCCATTGCAGGCATAAGTTTTCCATTTACACACATTCATTGCCATCTACATCACAAATCATTAGTATCATATCCACATGTAAAATCCTAAATCATTCATCACATCCTGCATCACAAGGTGTTAGACATAATGCATATATCACATTTTTTATTGATTGCATCCCTTTACATTTTCATTCCATAATCAAATCATAATAATATGCCTAGAAATTTTTCCCACTAAAATTAAAATCAAATTGATTGTACAATGTATCACACAAGTATCCATCACATTTGCTGAATCAATGAAAAAGATTTCTAAACATATCCATTACAGGCATAAGTTTTCCGTCTACACACATTCATCGCCACTTGCATCACAAATCATTAGTATTATATCCACAACATGTAAAATCCTAAATCATTCATCATATCTTGCATCACAAGGTGTTAGACATAATGCATAGATCACATTTTTCATTCATTGCATCCCATTACATTTTCAAGCCACAATCATATTATAATAATATGCCTAGAATATTTTCCCACTAAAATTAAAAGTAAATTGATTGTACAGTGTATCACATAGGTATCCATCACATTTTCTAAATCAATCAAAAGGATTTCTAAACATATCCATTGCAAGCATAAGTTTTCCATCTACAAACATTCATCACCACCTGCATCACAAAATATTATTATCATATCCACAACATGTAAAATCCTAAATCATTCATCACATCCTGCATCACAAGGTGTTAGACATAATTCCTACATCACATTTTTCATTCATTGCATCCCATTACATATTCATGCCAGAATAAAATCATAATAAGATGTCTGGAATGTTTTCCCACTAAAATTAAAAGCAAATTGATTGTATAGTGTATCTCATAGGTATCGATCACATTTATTGAATCAATCAAAAGGATTTCTAAACATATCCATTGAATGTATAAGTTTTCTGTCTACACACATTCATTGTCACTTGCATCACAAATCATTAGTATCATATCCACAACATGGTAAATCCTAAATCATTCATCAAATCCTGCATCACAAGGTGTTAGACATAATGCATACACCACATTTGTAATTCATTGCATCCCATTACATTTTCATGCCACAATAAATCATAATAATATGCATGGAAAGTTTTCCCACTAAAATTAAAAGCAAATTCATTGTACAGTGTATCAGACAGGCATCCATCACATTTGCTGAATCAATCAAAAATATTTTTAAATGTATCCATTGTAGGCATAAGTTTTCCGTCTACACACATTCATCACCACCTGCATCAAAAATTATTAGTATCATATCCATAACATACAAAATCCTAAATCATTCATCACATCCTATATCATAAGGTGTTAGACATAATGCATACATCACATTTTTCATTCATTGCACCCCATTATATTTTCATACCACAATCAAATCATAATAATATGCCCAAAAATTTTTCACACTAAAATTAAAAGAAAATTGATTGTACAATGTATCACACAGGTATCCATCACATTTGTTGAATCAATCAAAAGGATTTCTAAATATATCCATTGCAGGTATAAGTTTTCCGTCTACACACATTCATCGCCACCTACATTACAAATCATTAGTATCATATCCACAACATGTAAAATCCTAAATCATTCATCACATCTTGCATCAAAAGGTGTTAGACATAATGCATACATCATATTTTTCATTCATTGCATCCCATTACATTTTCATGCCACAACCAAATCATAATAATATGCCTAGAAAGTTTTCCCACTAAAATTCAAAGCAAATTGATTGTAAAATGTATCACATAGGTATCTATCACCTTTGCTGACTCAATCAAAAGGATTTCTAAACATATCCATTGCAGGCATAAGTTTTCCATCTACACACATTCATTGCCACCTGCATCACAAATCATTATTATCATATCCACAAGATGTAAAATCCTAAATCATTCATCACATTCCGCATCACAAGGTGTTAGACATAATGCATACATCACATTTTTAATTCATTGCATCCCATTACATTTTCATGCCACAATCAAATCATAATAATATGCCTGGAAAGTTTTACCACTAAAATTAAAAGCAAATTGATTGTACAGTGTATCACATAGGTATGCATCACATTTGCTGAATCAATGAAAAGGATTTCTAAACATATCCATTGCAGGCATAAGTTTTCCGTCTACACACGTTCACCACCACCTGCATTACAAATTATTAGTATCATATCCACAACATGTAAAATCCTAAATCATTCATCCTATCCAACATCACAAGTTGTCAGACATAATGCATACATCACATTTTTCATTCATTTGATCCCATTATATTTTCATGCCATAATCAAATCATAGTAATATGTACACAAATTTTTCTCGCTAAAATTAAAAATCAAATTGATTGTACAGTATACCACACATTTATACATCACATTTGCTGAATCAGTCAAAAGGATTTCTAAACATATCCATTGCAAGTATAATTTTTCCGTCTACACACATTCATCGCCACCCACATCACAAATCATTAGTATCATATCCACAACATGTAAAATCCTAAATCATTCATCACATCCTACATCACAAGGTGTTAGACATAATGCATACATCACATTTTTCATTCATTGCATCCCATAACATTTTCATGCCATAATCAATTCATAATAATATGCCTGGAAAGTTTTCCCACTAAAATTAAAAGAAAATTGATTGTATAGTGTATCGCGCAGGTATCCATCACATTTGCTAAACCAATCAAAAGGATTTCTAACCATATCCATTACAGGTATAAGTTTTCTGTCTACAAACATTCATCACCAGCTGCATCACAAAATCATTAGTATCTTATCCTCAACATGTAAAATCATAAATCATTCATCACATCTTGCATCAAAAGGTATTAGAGATAGTACATACATCACATTTTTAATTCATTGCATCCCTTTACATTTTCATGCCACAATCAAATAATAATAATATGCCTATAAATTTTTCCCACTAAAATTATAAGAAAACTGGGTTTTACAGTGTATCAGATAGGCATCCATCACATTTTCTAAATCAATCAAAAGGATTTCTAAACATATCCATTGTAGGCATAAGTTTTCCATCTACACACATACATCGACACCTACATCACAAATCATTAGTATCATATCCACAACATTTAAAATCCTAAACTATTCATCACATCTTGCATCACAAGGTGTTAGACATAATGCATACATCACATTTTTCATTAATTTCATCCCAATACATTTTCATGCCACAATAAAATCATAATAATATGCCTAGAAAGTTCTCCCACTAAAATTAAAAGAAAATTGATTGTACAGTGTATCACACAAGTATCCATCACATTTTGCTGAATCAATCAAAAAGATTTCTAAACATATCCACTGCAGGCACAAGTTTTCTGTCTACACACATTCATCACCACCTACATCACAAATCATTAGTATCATATCCACAACATGTAAAATCCTAAATCATTCATCACATCCCACATCACAAGGTGTTAGACATAATGCATACATCACATTTTTCATTCATTGCATCCCATTATATTTCATGCTGCAATCAAATCTTAATAATTTGCATGGAAAGTTTTCCCACTAAAATAAAAAGCAAATTGATTGTACAAGGTATCACACATGTATCCATCATATTTTTTGAATCAATCAAAATGATTTCTAAATATATCCATTGTAGGAATAAGTTTTCCGTCTAAACACATTCATCGCCCCCTGCATCACAAATCAATAGTATCATATCCACAACATGTAAAATCCTAAATCATTCTTCACATCTTGCATCACAAGGTGTTAGACATAATGCATACATCTCATTTTTCATTCATTTGATCCCATTATATTTTCATGCAACAATCAAATCATAATAATATGCCTGGAAAGTTTTCCCACTAAAATTAAAAGCAAAATGATTATACATTGTATCACACAGGTATCCATAACATTTGCTAAATCAATCAAAAGGATATCTAAACATAACCATTACAGACATAAGTTTTCCATCTACACACATTCATCGCCACTTGGATCACAAATCATTAGTATCATATCCACAACATGTAAAATCCTAAATTATTAGTCACATCTTATATCACTAGGTTTTAGGCATAATGAATACATCACATTTTTCATTCATCGCATCCCATTAAATTTTCATGCCACAATCAAACCGTAATAAAATGGCTGGAAATTTTTTAAACTAAAATTAAAAGCAAATTGATTGTATAGTGTATCACACAGGTATCCATCACATTTAATGAATCAATCAAACGGATTTCTAAACATATCCATTGCAGACATAAGTTTTCCGTCTACACATATTCATCACCACCTACATCACAAATCATTAGTATCATATCCACAAGATATAAAGTCCTAAATCATTAATCACATCCTGCATCACAAGGTGTTAAAAATAATGCATACATCACATTTTTCAATCATTCCATCCCATTAAATTTTCATGCCACAATGAAATCATAATATTATGCTTGGAATGTTTTCCCACTAAAATTAAAAGCAAATTGATTGTACAGTGTATCACACAGGTATCCATCACATTTGCTAAATCAATCAAAAGGATTTCTAAACATATCCATTGCAAGCATAAGTTTTTCGTCTACACACATTCATTGGCACCTGCATCACAAATCATTAGTATCATATCCACAACATGTAAAATCCTAAATCATTCATCACATCTTGCATCACAAGGTGTTAGACATAATGCATACATCACATTTTTCATTCAGTGCATCCCATTACATTTTCATGCCACAATCAAATCATAATAATATGCATGGAATGTTTTCCCACTAAAACTAAAAGAAAATATATTGTACAGTGTATCACACAAGTATCCATCACATTTGCTGAATCAATCAAAAGGATTTCTAAACATATCCTTTGTAGGAATAAGTTTTCCATCAAAAAACATTCGTCGCCACTTGCATCACACATCAATAGTATCATATCCACAACATGTAAAATCCTAAATCATTGATCACATACTGCATCATAAGGTGTTAGACATAATGCATACATCACATTTTTCATTCATTGCATCCCATTACATTTTCATGCCACAATCAAATCATAATAATATGCCTAGAAAGTTTTCCCACTAAAATTAAAAGAAAATTATTTATACACTGTATCACACAGGTATCCATCACATTTGCTGAATCTATCAAAAGGATTTCTAAACATAACCATTGCAGGCATAAGTTTTCCGTCCCCACACATTCATCGCTACTTGCATTAAAAATCATTAGTATCATATCCACAACATCTAAAATACTAAATAATTTGTCACATCCTGCATCAAGAGGTGCTAGACATAATGCATACATCAATTTTTTCATTCATCGCATCCCATTACATTTTCATGCCACAATCAAATAATAATAATATTCCTGGAAATTTTTCCCATGAAAATTAAAAGGAAGTTGATTGTACAGTGTATCACACAGGTATCCATCACATTTGCTGAATCAATCAGAAGGATTTCTAAATATATCCATTGCAGGCATAAGTCTTCCGTCTACACACACTCATTGCCACCTGCATCAGAAATAATTAGTATCATATCCACAACATGTAAAATCCTAAATCATTCATCTTATCCTACATCACAAGGTGTTAGACATAATGCATATATCACATTTTTCATTCATTGTATCCCATTACATTTTCATGCCACAATCAAATCATAAGAATATGCCTGCAAAGTTTTCCCACTAAAATTAAAAGCATATTGATTGTACAGTGTATCACATAGGTATCCATCACATTTGCTAAATCAATCAAAAGGATTTTTAAACATGTCCATTGCAGGCATAAGTTTTCTGTCTACACACATTCATCGCCACCTGCATAACAAATCATTAATATCATATCCACAACATGTAAAATCCTCAATCAATCATCATATCCTACATCAAAAGGTGTTAGACATAATGCATACATCATATTTTTCATTCATTCCATCCCATTATATTTTCATGCCACAATGAAATCATAAGAATATGCCTAAGATGTTTTCTCACTAAAATTAAAAGCAAATTGATTGTACAGTGTATCACACAGGTATCCATCACATTTTTTGAATCAATCAAAATTTATTTCTAAAAATATCCATTGCAGGCGTAAGTTTTCCTGCTACACACATTCATTGCCACCTACATCACAAATCATTAGTATCATATCCACAACATGTAAAATCCTAAATCATTCATCACATCCTGCATCACAAGGTGTTAGACATAATGCATACATCAAAATTTTCAACCATTCCCTCCCATTACATTTTCATGCCACAATCAAATCATAATAATATGTTTGAAATGTTTTCCCACTAAAATTAAAATGAAATTGATTGTACAGTGTATCACAGAGGTATCCATCACATTTGCTGAATCAATCAAAAGGATTTCTAAACATATCCATTGTAGGCATAAGTTTTATGTCTACAAACATTCATGGCCACCTGCATCACAAATCATTAGTATAATATCCATAACATATAAAATCCTAAATCATTCGTCTCATCTTGCATAACAAGGTGTTAGACATAATGCATACATCACATTTTTCATTCATCGCATCCCATTACATTTTCATGCCACAATCAAATCATAATAATATGCCTAGAAAGTTTTCCCACTAAAATTAAAAGCAAATTGATTGTACAGTGTATCATACAGGTATCCATCACATTTGCTGAATCAATCAAAAGGATTTCTGAGCATATCCATTGTAGACATAAGTTTTTTGTCTACACACATTATTCACAACATGCATCACGAATCATTAGTATCATTTCCACAACATGTAAAATCCTAAATCATTCATCACATCCTGCATCACAAGGTTTTAGACATAATGCATGCATCACATTTTTCATTTAGTGCATCTCATTACATTTTTATGCCACAATCAAATCATAATAATATGCCTAGAAAGTTTTTCCCACTAAAATTAAAAGCAAATTGATTGTACAATGTATCACACAGGTATCCATCATATTTGCTAAATCAATCAAATTGATTTATAAACATATCCATTGCAGGCATAAGTCTTCTGTCTACACACATTCACCACCACTTGCATCATAAATAATTAGTATCATATCCACAACATGTAAAATCCTAAATCATTCATCACATCTTGCATCACAAGGTGTTAGACATAATGCATACATCACATTTTTCATTCAATGCATCCCATTACATTTTCATGCCACAATCAAATCATAATAATATGCACGAAAAGTTTTCCCACTGAAATTAAAAGCATATTGATTGTATCATGTATCACATAGGTATCCATCACATTTGCTGAATCAATCAAAAGGATTTCTAAACATATCCATTGCAGGCATAAGATTTTTGTCTACAAGCATTCATCTCCACCTGCATCACAAATAATTAGTATCATATCTACAACATATAAAATCCTAAATCATTCATCACATCCTGCATCACAAGGTGTTAGACATAATGCATACATTGCATCCCATTATATTTTCATGCCACTATAAAATCATAATAAGATGTGTGAGATGTTTTACCACTAAAATTAAAAGAAAAATGATTGTACAGTGTATCATATAGGTATCCATCACATTTACTGAATCAATCGTAAGGATTTTTAAACATATCCATTGTAGATATAAGTTTTTCGTCTACACACATTCATCACCACCTACATCACAAATCATTAGTATCATATCCACAACATGTAAAATCCTAAATCATTCATCACATCCTGCATCACAAGGTATTAGACATAATTCATACATCACATTTTTCATTCATTGCATCCTATTACATTTTCATGCCACAATCAAATCATAATAATATGCCTAGAAATTTTTCCCACGAAAATGAAAAGCAAATTGATTTTATAGTGTATCACACAGGTATCCATCGCATTTGCTGAATCAACTGAAAGGATTTCTAAACATATCCATTGTAGGCATAAATTTTTCATCTACACACATTCATCGCCACCTACATCACAAATCATTAGTATCATATCCACAACATGTAAAATCCTAAATCATTCATCGCATCCTTGATCAGAAGGTGTTAGACATAATGCATACATCACATTTTTCATTCATTGCAACCCATTAGATTTTCATGCCACAATCAAATCATAATAATTTAACTAAAAAGTTTTCCCACTACAAATAAAAGCAAAGTGATTGTACAGTGTATCACATAGGTATCCATCACATTTGTTGAATCAATCAAAAGGATTTCTAAACGTATCCATTGCAGTCATAAGTTTTCTATCTATGCACATTCATCGCCACCTACATCACAAATCAATAGTATCATATCCACAACATGTAAAATCCTAAATCATTCATCACATCTTGAATCACAAGTTGTTAGACATAATGCCTACATCACATTTTTCACTCATTGCATCCCATTACATTTTCATTCCACAATCAAATAATAATAAGATGCCTGGAATGTTTTCCCACTAAAATTAAAAGCAAATTGATTGTATAGTGTATCACATAGGTATCCATCACATTTGCTGAATCAATCAAAAGGATTTCTAAACATATCCATTGCAGGCATAAGTTTTTCGTCTACACACATTCATCGCCACCTGCATCACAAATCATTAGTATCATATCCACAACATGTAAAATCCTAAATCATTCATCACATCCTGCATCACAAGGTGTTAGACATAAGGCATTTAGTCCATATCATATCACATAAACATAAGCATAAATCATAATCATAATCATAAACATATGCATATCTCATAATCATCCACACAGACATGAACATAAATAAAAATCCATCACATAAGAATCACATAGTTTCAGAAATGTCCATCGCATATCATACATATCAAGAAATATATAATTTCTATCATATGTCCATCATAATCCATAATGAAAATGAGAAGAGTTCATAATAATAGCATAATAACAAGTCCATCATGTCCATCAAAACCCATCAAATAAGATACAAGTACAAAGCTCTAATCTAGTGCAGAGAATACATCTCTTGAATGAATAAAGAATGAAGAGTAAATGATCAAGGAATAAATAAATTTGATTAATCTATGTAGAGGAGTCTGTGGCCTCTATCCCTATATCTTGAATATCTACTTTGCACCTGCCAAAACTAGTATCTTGTATCCACTCTCCCATCTACCCTAAGCTACTTGCATCTGACGTCTGTGGGGAGTCTGGCATTAAACCTCTACCTCTAGGGGGAGTCTCATGGAAGCTATTGTATCCCCATGTATGTGTCACCCCCGAGTGTGATGACACTGGCATCTGTGGTGCGGCTCTAACATATGGAGATACTCTTTGTACTAGATTTGGGATGAATTGATAATAAGAAAGCATATAGTAAGCAACCTCTATCCTCGCATCAGCCACCTCCACTACCTATCCTCTCAAAAAATCTCACTCTATCCTGTATTGGTCCCACAACCCAATGATGTACCTCCTCTCCTGCTCCCAGGCCTCTTGCGCCATCCGCATCTGATCCACTTGCCTCCCAGTTGGGCTATCTTCTGTGCATCTGCCTCTCGCTCCCCCTATAGTGCCTATACTTGGGCCTTTGCTACCTCTTCCCTCTCTAGTAGTCCTCTTGCATCCCCAATTGTCACCTTAGCACACTCTACTCTATCCTAGAGCTCATATCTCTCCCTCCTCATCTCCTACAGTCCCCTCTATAGCTCTGACATCTGTCTCCTTAGATCATCCCTTTTTGTGTGGGCCTCATGTACCCTCAGTGCTGCCTCATCTTCCAGGGCCCTGTAATTCCTATCTCCATCCCTTTGCAGGGCCTACAACCTATCCACCTCCCTCTGTAATTTGTTTCTATCCACCTCTAACTTTCTCATTTTGTGCCCTGCAATGCCTTGTCTAGCTAGGGATCCTATTAGTAATACGGTGGGATCCTCTGGTGGCAGTGGCATGTATGGTACCATCGCTAGTGGGTGTATAACTGGGGCATCCTCCTCCACATCCATAACCTACTCCTCTCCCCCTACTTGTGGCATCTCCCCATCCCCATCCCCTCCCCTTTACTATCTACCTCCTCTTCTCCTCCTCCTCTATGGCTAGGCCAACTCTCTCTCGTCATCTGATTTGAATCCTAGTGCACCTACAATCAGTTGCATTGTCATGATCCACCCTAGTCTCCCCTTTTCCCACCATGCAGAGTATTGTACTGTGGTCCTTGCATCTAGTGGCCCTCCCCTCCATGGGTACTATGTTATTGGGATTGCATCCCATATCGTTGTTGGCTCCTTGGTCATCTGCTGGAACCTTTGTGGTCTTGCAGGAATATCTTGCTATATCCCAAACTACTTGGTAATCCTGTTAGGTCTGTGCAACTCCACAATATAGGGGTTTTGACCAATCAAATAACAAACTTGAAAGAAGTAGTCCCTATGTCTCCTGTCATTGTTAGTCCATCCCTAAAACCATCGTGCCATGTAGGGTCTCCAGGTTATGTCCCCTCCCTCAACCCATCTAGTCTCCTCCGCCATGTATCCAACTCATCCACTGCTTGAGAGTGAAGCCTCCAGCTATACTCTGTTCACCACCAGTAGGTCATAGACAATGTTTCATCTCTCACACTAGCAATAAGAATGTCTGGTTTGGCCATGCTGATATGTTCCCAAGGCCACACCTGAAGGTATAACTATGCTAGCACGCATGCTCCCCATGCGAACTCCCCCTCTCACCTTTCCACAATGTGTCTAACAACCTCAATCACCTTGAGGTTATAGAAGTGTCCACTCCTGTCCAACAACAAAATCCTGCTAATTAGGCCACAAAGGTATAATGGAAGGGCTAATAACTCCAACCCCAAATAGAGGTCAAGATCCAACTCCCTCCCTTGGAATGGTAGCTTCACTGGTCCAAATATAGCTCGTAGGCTCTTGTCCACCACCTAAATGTGTGTCCAATTGATCAAGTTCCCTTAGATGGGCAATCACAAAATCCTCCACATTTCCTCTAGAGTCATTGTCATCTCCCCTATTGGGAGATGGAAGATGGATGTCTTTGAGCTCCATATCTCCATTAGTGCTATTAGTAGTCCTCGGTGCGCTATGATGTTGGGATACCCCAACATGTGCAGTAATCCGGCTTGCACTAGAAATCCATGGTCTTGGGAATTCAACGCCCTTTGTTTCACCTCTAGAACCACTGAGTGCTTCCCCTAAGTCCTCAATGTCTTGAAGTTTTGCATCCATACAAAACATTCAATCATTTTTTCAAAGTTTCATCTTTTTTCTCTCATTTTTCATCCCTAACTCAGTTTGGAAAATTCACCTTTGTCCAAGGTGAGTTTTCCCTTTTTCTTTCCCAATGCATTTTCTCATTCAGCAAGTGCTCTCGCCCCTTTGTCATCCTTTGAATTCACCTGTTTGTCCAGTGAATCTGCTTCTTTCTTGTCCAGGCATGAATCCGCCCTTCTTTTCCTCAAAGGAAAATTCGTATTCACCCTTTTACCTAAGGGGTGATTTCACATTCGCCCCTGTGTCTTCTTTCCCCCAAGTGGCGAGTTTGCATTCACCCATCTCCCTAAAGGGTGGATTTGTATTTTCCTCTTTCCCTTTTGGGCGATTTCATATTCACCCTTCCATAGTTCTAGCAATTTCCCATTTTCCTATCTTTTTTCATTTTCACCCCTGCATCGCATAGGTTTTCCTTTTCCTCGGAGAGGCGATTGCAACTCCCCCAACACATCTGACCCTATGGAGTGTGAGTTTTCCCCTTTCTTCACTAGTCCTTCTGGATGAAAAAATTTGCTTTCTGGATGGGCGAATCCACCCATCCATGGTGAGTTCATGCCCTAGCTACCCGACCCCAAATTAAACATGTGCTTAAAAATTCAAATCAAAATCACAAAGTGAGATTTGGGGCCTACCTGGCCCGGTACCACTTGATAGTGGTAGAACTTCCATATCTTCTTGCCTCGGTGGATCAGCTCATCACCACTTCCATCGACCATCCTCGTCACTTACTTTCTCTCTCTCTCTCTCTCTCTCTCTCTCTCTCTTTCGTCTAGTCAGCTGCCAAGTATGCAAAAAGTGAATAGTAAATTTTTGAATTTACTATTTATAATTTTCACTTTTTGCACCTAATTAGCTTTCTAATTTTTGGGCAATTTTTTACCCTTTAATTAACCTTTTATTAATTCATTCACTCCTTTTCTTTCATGGGATTCCATTCACACCTCGTTTATCCATTTTCCCTCATTCAAAAACCATTCTTCATGGTTTTTTGCGCTCTATCGCATGGTGCCCTCCATTTCTCCATATCAAGAAGTCACCAGGGGCCCCTTTTCTTCCCCATCCACCTTCTCAAGGGGGCATACCCTACTATTTTCCTCCATCCTCTTGTCCTATCCACTTCCCTGTGACACTGGGGCATTATCTAACATTCTTTTCTGCTATCAAGTTGTCTCTGTTTTATTTTTCTTCAACACGTTATTCTAACAGTATTTTGAAGAGGGGAAAAATGTAGACACCTAAATTTGACCACCCCCATATGTTCAAATTCACCCCTTGTATTCCTCTATCTTGCATCCCTTATCAAAATTAATTAAATAATTTATTATTTGATTAATAATGACCTATAGCCTAATGTCCCCATGGTATTTAATAAATCAATTAAATACCTTACCCTTTCTCATCTCTAAATTAAATAAATACCCCAATTTATTTAATTTAGTCACTTTAGATTTTATGAATTAAATTTATTTTTAATTCATTTATTCTCTCTCCTCATGTCACATCCTCCATAACCCTCTTTAATCTAGATTACTTTAATTAATCTATGATTAGGATGTGTACACCCCTAATCATCATTAGGGTCACATCCTCTATAATCCCCCACTTGCCTCTAATCTATCATTAATTCATTTAATCAGGGATTTCCACAACCTTAATCACATGCTTAGCCTAACCTAATCTGCATGCCATTTATGGCATGTGTCTTAAGTCAACTACATTAAATGCTTTCTCCTTCTGGAGAAGGAAACCCCTTCCCAATGTGAATTTTTAATTCACATTTAATCCTCCAATGCATTTTAAAGAATTTAAAATTCTTTCTCCCATCCCCATGAGGTTTTTTGAGGAATTTTTAATTCCTCACATGTCTTCTCACCCACTTGTGGAAAAGGACCTCCTTTATGAGGAGATTTTGTCCCTTCCCAAGGTATAACCTAGTACCTTCATATCACCTCCACATCATCCCTTTCCTTCCATATCACTCGCCACATGTCAAGATGTGAGGGCCTATGAGTTTTCAACTCACCCTAGCCCTTGATCTTTTCCATCTTGGCTTAATGTTGACCATTCATTCCTTTAGAGGCACTTCCCCTAAAAATGGTGGAATGGCCCCCATTTGCACTATCCACAATCAAGCACACTTAGCATTCTAGCACTCAAGCATCCAAACATCTACCATTTTTGTAGCCATCATAGAGCTTGTATCTTTCATCCATCCAACTAACCATAATCTCCATTGCATTCCTCATCTCCTCACCATCATTTAGAGCTAGGTTTTATGCTATTTTTCCATCAAGGAGCACACATACCAAGCAATCAAAGGGCCAACCAAGACCATCGATCTAAAAAAGGTAAAATGTTCTAATTTCTTTTGTTTTTGTTTAGATTTAACTAGGCCAATCTTGAGGTGATTGTTTTGTGTTTTTCCTTTATTGCATTAGTCATTTTTTGCATCCTAGAGTAGAAATTTCATAGTGCACACAACTACAATAGGCTTTGAAAGAGAATAAACAATCAGGTGATGTATAAGAAAAATAGGAAACTACTCCATCAAGTAGCTTGGTGCAACCCAAAGAATAAAGAAACTCTAGCAAAATTAGTAAGCCACCTCCCTTCTATCTTTCTCTAATTATTGGAAATCATATAGTGCATAACTATATGATAGATTCAGGGGTAGGTAGTTCTGTTATGCCTAAGGAGATTGGTGACATGTATGGTATCAAGTATGGCTAGGTGCAACCCAAAGAATAAAGAAACTCTAGAAAAATTAGTAAGCCACCTCCCTTCTATCTTTCTCTAATTATTGGAAATCATATAGTGCATAACTGCATGATAGATTCAGGGGTAGGTAGTTCTGTTATGCCTAAGGAGATTGGTGACATGTATGGTATCAATTATGGCTAGGAAGGTTTTACAATTGAATGACACTATTGTCAAAATAGTGAGAGTAATTAAGAATCTAAAATTGACTTTGCATGCATGCCCTAGCTATGATGTGTTGCAAGATATTTTAGTCATAGACCTCCTTGCTCATTTTTCCATTTGTTTGTCTAGAGATTTCATTGCTAAGATAGGTGGATAATTATTTTTTGTTTGGTATGATATGTTATTTATAACTAGATATGGTACTAAAGCAACCATCAAATCTGAGTCCATAGCAAGGGATCATCTATATCCTTACACTCCTAGTCCAGTAAAAATGAACTATATATTGCATGATCAAAAGGAGTGTTTTATTCATGAGTATGCCAATCCTGTAGAGGAGGTACCTAATTGTTTGTTGGATGAATGGGGAAATGATTTACAATTTGACCTACTAATTTTTGCTGAGGTGGAGGAGACTGGTCTTGGAAACTATTACATTCATGAAGAAAATGCTACTATGCCCAATCTCATAAAAAAGAGAGGATCTAGACGGTTTGTGGTAGATGTTTTCTGATGGTTCTAGAAACAAGAATGGTGTTGGTGCTGGTGTAATGTTGGTATCTCCAAGAAAGGAGAAATATTACTTCTCTTTTAGGCTTCAATTTAGTTACACTAACAATGTGGCTGAATATGAATCACTCATCCAAGGTCTCCAACTTGCATAAAAAGGAACATCAAACTATTATAGGTATTTGGTGATAGTGAATTGGTTGTCCATCAGATCAGATCTCAAAGCTCAATCAATAAAAATCTGCTCATATCCTACAAGCACATGGTTTGGGATTTGATAGAGGGATTTGAGGGTTTTAACATCCAAACAACTCCAAGAAATGAGAATAAACATGTTGATAGACTTACAATAGTTGGTGCTTAGTTTGACATACCATCACATATTGTGAGAAAAAAGGAGCAAAATAGTAGGCTTGTTGTGAGGCCTACTATTCTAGATAATCAAGATCACTGGAAGGTCTTTGAAAATGACCAAAAGATAGTGAATTTTCTGCAAGAGGAGGCAAAATTTTCTAAAAGAAATCAATCTAAGTTGTAGAATCAGTATGGTAATCAGATTGTGCAACTGAGTAGAAACAAGCTACCAAATGGTCTCATCACCCTTGAAGGTATCTTCAACCCTAATGATCAGTTAAAGTAGAAAATGATGAACTTAGCTACAAAGAGGGGTGACTTCAAGCCAATAGAGATTTTACAGGGAAAGTCTCTAAACTTGGGACAGGTATGCTCTACTACTTAACATAAAGTTTTCATAGATCTTTGCAATAGATACAATGATGTAGTTTCTTGGAATTATAAAGACCTAAAGGGTTTTTTCCTAGGCCTTTCCCAACATACCATTGAATTAGGTCTAGATGCCAAACCTATAAGGAAAAAATAAAGGCCTATAAATCCCAATATTGAGCCTATGATGAGAAAAGAGTTGGCCAAATTGATTGAGGCTAGAATCATATTCCCTATCAAGCATTCTTCATGGGTGGAAAACTTAGTTCCTATCAGAGAAAAGAATGGGGAAATAAGGCTTTGTGTAGATTTTAGGGATCTAAATAGAGCCTCCCTAAAGGATCATTATCCCCTCCCCTTCATGGAGTAGATTTTACAAAGAGTTAGTGGGTCAAAAAGGTTTTCTTTCTTGGATGTTTACTTAGGCTATAATCAAATTTTGGTCCAAGAATTTGATCAACACAAGACACCATTTACTACAAAGTGGGGTACCTATGCTTATTTTAAAATTCCTTTTGGTCTAACCAATGCAGGTGATACTTTTCAAAGAGCCATGGATATGGAATTTCAAGGTGTGTTCAGACAATTTTTTTTGGTCTACTTGGATGATATCATAGTGTTTTAAAAATATGCAAGAGACCATTTTAGTCACCTTGAGTAGGTATTTCAAAAATGCAGGGAATATGGTATTTCCCTAAATCCAAATAAATGTGTCTTTGCCACTTATTAGGGAAAAATTCTTGGACACATTGTTTCAAAGGATGGCTTGGTCATTGATCCTGCAAGAGAAAAATCCATCTTGTCCATCCCACTTCCTAATCACAAGAAGGAATTACATAATTTCTTGGGAACAATTAACTTTGTGAGGAGGTTCATTCCAAATCTTGCTTGTTTGGTAAAGCCTCTTACCTCTATGATTAAGAAAAACATGGTCTTCAAATGGACCAAAGAAGGCAAGGATAGATTTGAACCTATCAAACTAGAGATTACTTAGGCTCCTACCCTTGTCAATCCTAATTATGACAAGGATTTCATTCTTTATAATTTTGGAGGTGAAGCAAGTATATCAAAATTTCTAACCCAACTAAATAAGGAAAATATAGAGCAACCCATCTCTTTCTTTAGTGAAGGGCTTAAGGATTATGAGGTCAAGTACAACTATGTTGAAAATAAAACTCTTGCTACTATTAGAGCATTGAAAAAAATCATACACATGTTGTCTAATAACAAGATACAATTAATGGTCCTCCATGGCAGTGTTAAAGAATTTATGTTAAGTAGAGATATCAATGAAAAAGGGGCTGGATGGATCACCAAGGTGATAGAGTATGATGTTGACATCAAAATCACCAAGCTAGTGAGAAGAAAAGGGTTGTGTGACCAACTTGTATCAACACTTGAGACTCTTGTAGAGGCTGCCCTAGTGTTACAAGAACAACAAGCACCCAACATTGATGCCCATAATAGCTAGGTAAATGATATGACTACCTTTTTGCAGGAAGGTAGGTATCCTCCAGGTCTAGATAGAACCAAAAGAAGACACTTCATATTACAATTCATTCCCTATGTCATATTGGATGGCATAATTTTCATAAAGGATTTCAGTGGTGTCCCATTAAGATGCATAGAGGTAGATTAGTTCAACAAAAGAATTCCATGATGGTCCTTTAGGTGGCCATTTTTCTGTTAGATATTAGTGGCCAAACTTATTCAATGATCCTCATAAATGGATGATAAATTGCAAAAGGTGTGCTTTCTTTTCTGGAAGTCAAAGGTTGGTTGCCCTCCCTCTTCGTCCCATTTAGATTGATTAGACATTTACACAGTGGGGTTTAGATTTTATTGACATGACAAATCCACCATAAAGTGTTGGTCATAAATGGATTTTAATAGCCACAAACTACTTCACCAGTTGGACTGAGGAAGTTTCCTTGAAGGATGCCATTGATGCTTCAGTGTTTGAATTCCTTGATGAAATTATTACAATATTTGGCACTACTACTATCATTTTAGATAATTCCAAGGCTTTTACTAGTGCTCATATCCTTGATTGGGCAATTAGGCATGACATTTACTTGAAGATCTCATCTAATTATTACCCTCACAGTAATGGCCTAACTGAGTCTTTAAATAAAGCTTCATAAGGATTATCCAGAGAACCAATGAGGACAATCAAAGAGTCTAGAATAGAAAACTGAAGACTACCCTTTGGGTTGATAGAATTACTCATAAAAGAGTAATTGGTAACTCTCCTTTCATGCTAGTTTATGGAAGGGAGGAAAGGTTACCGTTATCATTGGAGTATCTTTATCTTGAGTTGGAAAATCAAGTGTAATTAGAAGGAAATTATGCTATGATAGTAAGGTTGGCTAAGATTTTGGAACTGGAGGAGACAAGGAACAAATCTATGCAAGTCATAAAGACACATCAAACACAGGTCAAAAGAAATTTTGACAAAAAAGTAGTTGTAAAAAGTGTTCCAAGAGGGAGATCTAGTGCTGAAATAAGATGTAGATAGAGCCAAACCTGGAAGACATTCCAAATTTTATGTCATTTGGAGTGGTCCATATGTCATCACTAGCTTCAAGGAGGTCAAGGCATTCCATCTTTCCAAGTTAGATGGTGAGGTTCTTCTAATCTTAGTCAATGGGATTCATATCAAACCTTATTTTTGATGTTGACATTTCATGCCACCCTTTGATGATCCATCATTGATAACCAATCTAAGAGATCCTACATGAGCCATCTTACATAAGTCTCCCTTGAGGAAGTCCTAAAATTGGATGTGTCGAGTTTCGGGTTGTTGGGTTTGTCTTTTCACCCTTATCCCCTTTCTTCTTCTAATCCTTTGAGCATTGTCCTTTAACCTTATCCTTTAAGACTTGCCACTTCTCATCGTAAGCTGCAAGCCTCCCTCCCAACCTTTGAAGCCTAACCAAGCTCTTTAAAATTTTCCTAAGTCTTTCCTTTTTGAACTTTGGGCATCAGGTTTTCCTCCTATCACTTACCATTTTCTTTCCATTCACCCATCATCTCCCTCATATCTCTAATTTCCAATGTTGCTTTCAAGCATATGATATTAGGCTTCCACTTTATCTCTTACTCATTAAGAGGTAGCCTCTTCCTCCAATCGCCGATCTTACATTTTGGTGGTTAGATATTGGGCTTCCCGATTTTTCCTTCCTTTTTCCTCTCACCCAACCTTCAACATGGTGTTCAAAAGTTTCAGCCAACTCAAATCTATTAGGTGTTAGAGGTTGGGCTTCCTTCTTTGGCCTTACCTCTTTTTTGGTAAGAGGTAACCCTTCTTCTCAAGGGCTGATAGGTTCTAGCTTGTGGACTTGGTGGTTTTGACTTCCTTGTTTTGATCCTTAGCATATGATGCGAGGTAGGCCCAAATCCCAACCCTCAACGAGTTCCATTGTTCATGTTTCTTTGCTCTGACCTTCTTTTCTTCACTAGGTGGTATGAGGTATCTCCGATGCCTGAATCTTGACCATGATAGTATTGTAGGGTTCCAAGCCATTTAATTCTTGAGCTAGCAAGGGTTTCCTTTTGGGCCTGTTGCCTCAACCTTTTGTGTTTTGGCATGTTTTTTCATGGTGGCACCATTAATACCTGAGTGACCTTCTCACTCGTCTGTTCGACTTTTGAGGCTTGAGGGCAACATTTATTGTACCTATTTATGGTTATGGTTGATCTCATGGGAACCCATGCTCATTAAAAGCTGATTTTTTCCCTCCCTTCTTGCCCTATACTTAGATCTTTGATTTCACATGGCAATTTTAGAGGAGTTTTAGACAATATTTATTGTAGAGGCATGGTGTGTAGGTCTTTGTATGTCCTGGGCTTGTCCTTCTACATGGTTTTCATGATTTGGTCAACTCAACCTTAGTTTGGATAGATTTTTGCTAGTTGCTAACCCTAGGTAGGGTTAGGGTTTGGTTGGGATCAACTAAGTTATGCCCGAACTATAAAGGAAACACTTGTATTCTTTCTAAGGGTTCTTATTTTGGGTTCCTCTCATAGTTTTATTTTGCATAAAATGTATTCTACGTTCTACCATTATAAAGTTTGTCTTTATGCCTTATATTAATGAAATCTAGCTATCATCATAGCTATTTCTTGCATTTTTGAGTAAGGTTCTTTACCTTCATATTTGAATATGTGTATTAGTAGGTTTGGTTATTGTATTGAGAATTTTGAAGAAAAGAAGAAACAAATTCTATCTTGGTGTATCACCTTCATTCCATTTCATCTTATCCTTCTATCTCTTTTCCTTGTGAGCTATTAGACTAGAGCAGTGATAGGGTTTTCATGTGTTGGGTTAAGATCAATTTCTTTTCCGTAGATTAGAAGAGGAATCGATCCTTCTCTAGAGACTCAACCTCATTCACGCAAGGTCCCACACCTTGAGGTTGTTTCAATTATGTCATTAGAACATTGAACTCTTTATTCAGTAGGGTGAAGTTTTATGTGACAATAGAAACCCATGTCCCTTCATAAACTTTTGTCTTGGGTAACCCTCAAGATGTTTAACAAAAAATAATTGGTCACCAGTTGAATGCTTTGATTCCAAGAGTTTCTATACATATGGTCGACACAAGTCCTTTTGTTGTGGATATTCTTGTTGTTAATAATACTACCATTGCATCCATGGAAATTTACGTAATTAGAGTGAGTCGAGTCCCTTTGAATTTTGAAGTTCCTACATCCAAAACCCAAAACCACTCCACCTGTGGTGGTGCAACTAGTCATGCTCCATTGAATGATCCATTCCTCAATGCTCTATTACATTACATGGGGTGGATGCAA
This sequence comes from Sequoia sempervirens, assembly GCA_007258455.2. Classification (NCBI taxonomy): domain Eukaryota; kingdom Viridiplantae; phylum Streptophyta; class Pinopsida; order Cupressales; family Cupressaceae; genus Sequoia; species Sequoia sempervirens. Next base: position 9,533 of record VDFB02379074.1, on the reverse strand, counting down.
TCGCTATTAATGAACTTGAATAGTTCCACTTCTCAACCCATGTTTCAACTGTATTATTGTCGTAGCCCTTTTTCTTTTGCTATCATTAATACCACATCCCTCAAGGGGTATGGATTCCTAAATTTGATAGGTATAGTGGTTAGGGAGATCCACAAATGCATGTATTATCTTTTAATTCCATGTGTATCGACTTCTTTCACCATGATTCTTTGTTGGAAAAAATAATTTTCACGTTACCTCAAGGACATTGCTTTGGAATGGTATTGCTTGCTTCTTGATAATTATATCTTCTCTTTTGACCAACTAGTAAATTAGTTCTTACAAAAATTCCAAGCAAAGATCAGACCGAAGGTCACCTTCACCGATTTTGTTTGGTGCAAGTAGGGAACACACAAAAAAGTAACTAATTTTATTGCCTATTACCAAGCTCTATTCTCCCAAATCTCCTACATCTTTCCAGATTCTAACGTACAACATGTGTTCATTATGAACTTGTTGCTAGTGTTGTGAGAGAAGTTCCTTCTAATGAAGTATCCCTCTTTTGCTCATTTATGTGTTTTCACTATGTGAATATCAGCAAACAGTTGCTCAGTACATGGATTCCTTCTCTTCCTCCCATTTGAATAATCAATTAGTTATGTCTATCTTTGGAGAATCAAGAAAGAATGAAGTGGAAGCGAACATGGTATATGTTCATACTGACAAGAGCTCTATACGATGAAATATTTATTTTACAAAATTATCTAGGTCCCACAAATGTCCTGTAAAAATTATTAAAATATGGTGTAATTTCTCTTCTAGAGATAAGATTGCTATATGAGTCCTATCCTCAATGGTATGACACATAAAATTTTCCAATACCATAAAGTATTAGGTCATGATACTGAATGATGTGTACATCTTAGGCATGTTACCCAAGACCACATCGACAACATTACCATCCGACTTGATGGTAAAAAGAAAAAAATGAATAAATTTGTAGCCAAACCTAATAGTCAACTACAAATTTTTCATAGATCCTTTTCCATCCCATTCTGCTAATCTCATAACATTCACTTCTGCATCTATCAACCCCAGTCCATCTGAGTATGTGAACATAGTTTTGTTCACTCGTGTTCCTCCTTTGGGTCACGTGGATAAAACACCTAATATAATATTCACACCACATGACTTGCTTCTCAATAGGGAACCTTATCCATTGTGTAAATTGGCTCGATTCAATGATAATGTCATGATTGACATTATGGTTGACCCTACGAGTTAGGTTAATGTCATCATGGAAAATACCCTCTTCATAAATAACCTAAACAAGGAGAAATATGAGGAGCCATAGACCACGCTTCGTACCCATGATGGCATTTTTGTTCTACCAATTGGCTTTATTTATTTGTCGATCCTTGTTGGGCCTAAGTCTCTGGATGCAACGTTTATTGTGATACTAGAATATGACCTATTTAGGATTAGAATAGGAACTTTATGGCTAGCCTCTATGAATGTTATCACCTCTATTATCCATAAATGTTTGAAGTTTCATCATGAGGGCACAATGTATACTATCTAAGACACTTGATACAAACCACTAGTGTCATGTGGGGGCTTCTCTCTTGATCATTTTTGGCCTACTCTAGTTGGACCCTTATTTCTTAGATGGGACTTATTATAGAAGGCCTACTTTAGGTATAAGAATAGAGGTTTGGTTTCTAATGGTGTCTTCCTGCCTTCTACCCATGCTATCTCTTTGAAGGATTCCATGTACATGCTTTTCCCTCTACCCCGTCAAAGGCTAAGGAAAAATAAGCTCTCATCCATAGGCCTTCTCCTTCCTCTTTATCTTCTTCTGTAGCTTCCCAACCTCTGGTGGTGTCCTATGTTCCTTGTACTATGCTTGGAATAGGAAAGGGAAAGGCACACATGTTGTGGTAGTCCAAATTACAAGTCTTCCAGCTCCAGATTTTTCCCACACCCTATATGGTAAGGGGAAGTATTCCTATGGAGTTGTTGCATCTTGGCCTCCATGGCCTCCCCCTATTCCTCCATGTTGATGGAGTTTTCTGCACAGCAACAACTCAGACAGAATGCAATATTCTATCTCTCTTGAAAGGTTATTTCCAACAATAAATCACTGAAAATCACCCCAAGGTCTCTCGGGTGTTAGGTCATAACAATGCATAAAAAAACTCAGATAAAATGTGAAATGCTGGTAATCACAATCGGACCTTACTACAAGCAAACTGTATCCTTTCAATTTATCAGATCTGACAGTATGATGATCTTGAATCCTAAATCTAACTGAATAATAAAGAAACAACAAAAGATAGGGATGCTAGGAAGTAATAAAATCTAAACTATTGCAAGGACAAGCAATGTAAATGACATATATGTGGAATGGACCTATCTCAGATAACCAATTCTTATTCGACCCACAAAGCAATCTTACAAGAACAGTGCAATCTTCTGAGGAATACATATTTTCAAATCATAGACTTGCATCTACAACCGAACTCAAGCACATTTGAATATATGGTCCAGGTTGACTTTACCAGCCTACTAGAATTAGATAGTTACTGGGAGTATAGACCAGAGATAGCTACAAACATTCCAAATATAAAATCACAAACATCATTTATCCAACTGAAACTAATTTATTTCTGAATATTAAACCCTAAATCTTCAAGCAATTTAAAAGATAGAACAAAGGAACCATGCAAGATGAGATAACACAAAGGATTTCACCAGGAATAACCACAATGTCTTCAATTGTATTAATCACCAGAAAATGCTGCAACAATTCAACTGTTCTGAATATAGTGTTTGCTTCAAGAAACTTCAAATACTCTAACTATAGCTCTTGCTATATTACTGTCTTGCTATGTCTATAACCAATATCTCACCCTTACAATGAGGCAAGAATGCCTATTTATATCAAATTCCCCCAAAACATGTCGGCCTAGCCAAACATTTTACAAAATAAACAAAACCTCCAAAACAGGTCGGCCCAGGAAAACAAACTAAGGCACACATTTAATGCCATCATCCAAGTCGGCCGAGGCACAGTCCCCAAGGAAGTCCGGTCCAATGCATGCCCTATGATAATAGGGAAGCACAAATCTCAAAATTGAGTATTAACTGCCACTCCCTTTTCCTTTCTCCTGCACTGACGTCTCTTGGACACTCGAGAATATTCTATCCAACTCAGCAATAGGTGGCGATGGTAAGACCCTGAGTCGGCATTTAATAGAATCTATCCCCTCCTTGGACCGTTCGACAATCTTATTCCAGTCCTCCCTGTTGGCCATGTACCTGTCTATCACTGCCAAGTATGTAGCTGCATCATCAAGCAAATGGGAGGTGACAGTTCCATCAGATTCCGGGGCATAAACCTCATGCCACCATTCCTTCAGTTGATCCAAGCTCAAATATTTGGGAGCTATTTTCTTCCTCCCCGTCATCACCTCGAAGAAGGCAATGCATCCGTCATAAACTGCTGTAAGATCTCCATCAATGGATTTCCTGTGTTTCTGCACCTTCTTTAGACCCCCTTGTCTAACCAGCAATGCCTCAAACCACTCCCACGGTTCATCCAGCCTGGAGGAAGGAAGGATTCCATCCCTGGCTAACTGCTCCTTTCCATGTCCCAGGATAGTCCTTGATTTCTGCAGCAGGAGGTCTATGTCATTCTTATCTTGAGACAAAATATGCTCCAGCAGTTCCTTCGCCCGGACTGCATCCTTGCCTACAGACAAAATCCCTTTGATAGCATCATCTCCTCTTGCCTGGACATCCATCAACCAATCAGTGGTAGCTTGGGCGGAGGCCTTCATCCTTTCAATTCCAGAGATTGTCTCCTTAGGCAGAAAACCCGGAGTCTGAGAAGAGGATGGATGAAGAGACTGTAGAGGCCTCATTACCTCTTCTAGAAATTTCCTCAACCTTTCATTTTCTCTCTTCAATTCTCGTTTGGATTGGGTCTCTTTCTTCAGCCGGTTAACAATTGTGGCACTCAACCCTTCAAACTCCTCAATATCTTGCTCTAGGGAGGCTGGCCCAAGGTCAATAGTTTGGACATTGTAGTCCTAGCCTGTTATATCATCTCTTGTTTTATCTGCAGCAGGGGTGGCGATGTGAACTACCCGGTTATGCACCTCATCCCTTTCCACCCGGGAAATCACCCTTGCAACCTTCTTCTTCTTCCCTTTGCCGATCTGAGATAACATTTCATCCCAGTCTAGAGGAGTGTCTTCAACAATCACCTGTTTCTTCTTTGCAAGTTCTCTCTCTAGCCAGTCTGGGGCTACAGGGTCAGTCCGGATTCCTTCTGTATGAGTTTCTCCCGGATCTTCTGTCACTTTCTCCCCTTTCGCGGCTGTCACCTCGACCTCCTCCTCAGTTGTTACTTTGTCACCTTCTTTCTCCGGAGTCCGCTCACCTTGATCAACCTCCTCAAGTCCCAATTCTGGAAGCACCAGTGATGGAGTCCTAGCAGGGATGCTTTCCTCCGGTTCCGGTGATCCGCGGCCCTTATCACTCTCCGGAGAATCCTTGTATTGTACCAGGGGAGAAGTGTGCCTTTCTCTCGTTTCCACCTCAAGCTTAGCAGCCCCACTGAACAATGTTCCTTCTTTGAATGGTTCTGCTTCCCCGCTAATTTCTTGTTCATCCGGATTCTCCGGTTCTGGTATGCTCTGTGGAGGAGAAACAGGCTTATCTTTCTCTTCAACTGGTAATGCTGGCGGGGAGTCTTTTGGCTGTGCAACATCCTTGGGGGAAGGGGTTCTTGATTTACGGGTATATACTTTAGTCTTTTCCCCTCCGGAGCTCTCTACATCAACAATTGGAGGTTCATCCTCTGAAGTGGCCTGATCCTTCTTCTTTGCCACCCTTGCAGTTCTAGCTTTCTTAGGCGGCAGAGGGGCATCCTCCCCTTCAACTTTCTCTGCTTCTTCCTCATCCGAAGACTTGCTGATTGTCAGAGTCTTCCATCTGCGCTTGCCGATTGGTTTCCTCTTCGTTGCAGGTTCAGTTCCCTTAGGACCTCTGACTTTAATCTTGAATGGCGAGGTTTTAGCCGTTTTCCCTTTGGGGTCCTCCTCCTCCCCGGATTCTTCAGAAGTGGACATGGGGTTGAGATTCCCCATCAAATCGAAGGTATAGGGCACCTTGGCATTCTCCAATACCCAGACTTTATGCTTAATCCAAGAAAAGGTGAATCTCAACACAGGAGTCATCAAGTCCTCCAACTCCGTCACCTCAGGCTCACTCCAATCAATGTCTGCAACTGACCTGTCCTTTATGGGCTCGTAAACATGGTCCTGAACCAACTTTCCATCATCATCAAGCTGATCCGGAATCAGCTTAACATTGTATTGTCTAATGGCCTCAACTGGCAGCCGGGAATATCTCCTCTTCCTTGCATCAAGGTCATCTTTGATATTGACCCAGTAGTCTTCCAATTCCTCCTTGTGTCTGTATTCCCGGGTAGCCCTTTTCTGCGCCTCTCCTGTTATATCAAAATTTATTCTCTTTGAATGGAAAGAGAATCCATGGGCTTCCAACTCCTCTCCTGCAGTGTGAGCCGATTGGATAGACGGGCACATTTCTCCTATACCAATCCCAAGGGGGAAGTCTCCTCCGAAACCAGTCTTATGCTTTTCCCTCTTCACCACTGCATCAAACTCACAAATTTGTCGTACAACCCCTAGCAACACCATATGGTCAGTAGGATACCGGGGTAACCTGTAAGGAGCAGCTGGGCATCCATCAATCCGGAGGTATGTGAAGGTAGGGAACTGGATAAACCATGCTCCGTAATTCTTGATCAGCCCCTTAGCCCCATCGGATAATCTGATGTGCTCTGCATTTTGAAGTGTCCGGGTAATGTGCATTGTGAATGCATCATTGGCCCTCCTGTAATCTTTATGTCCCAAATGCAGCTCCGGATAGACTTCATAGATGATATCCTGCCCAAGAGTTCCCATCGAAGTCAGTCCTTTGTAGGGATAGGAGATGGCCAGCACATACATGATGTAGGAGGACATGGTGAACTTTTTTGCATCCAGGACATTTCTCAGTTGTTTGTCTATCTCTGCACTAATGAGTCCTGCCCAGTGATAATTTGTCCCCTGACTCATCTTGGTGATCACGTGGACCATCCAATTCTCCAATACTCCAGCAGTTCTCAATCCGGCCACCCTGCTCAACAGTGTGATGGCATCATAGATATCCGGCCTGAATTTCACCCTGTGCAACTGTTTAGGCAATTTGGAATGGTGAGATTTTGGCTTCTCCAGCCATGAGTTGACGATCTGCTGAGCCTTAACTGGCTCATTCTCATAGTATGTTCGGGCAGTGTCAATGTTTAAAGCACAGACCGAGGGGAGATCCGGCATGCTGAAGGCCCGGGCAATGGAGGCCGGACTGAAGTTGGCCAAGACTCGTCCCTCAGTGCTGACCACCATCTGTGTATCAAAAGCGTATTGTCGGGCACATTCGAGAATCAATTCGTAGCACTGAACCGCTGGAGGGAACCCTGCCACATGCACCAATCCCGAGTTCATCATTCCTTGTCTCAAGGCTGACTGGTCCTTCGCAGCCGTTCTTTGCTTGAACTCCTCATAGCGCCAGGCACCGACGTTGGTATCAGATACATCAGCCCACACAGAAGATATCTTACTTTCAGGGACCTGGCTCTTCATGTCTAATCTCAACCGTTCTATCTCAGAAATTGAAGATGCCCCCGCACCACCTTTGGACTTCCCAGCAGTAGCCTTGCTTGATTCGGCCTGTACATTCAAGAATTATCATTAGAATCCAATTATTAAGCTCATATCAATCCAAAGGGTTAGCACACATCATATAAATCCTTTAAAATATGTTGCTAACCGCCAATCCTTCGAGATCTGGAGAAATCAGACAATCCAGGAAAATCACGCAAACCGGGAAAATACCGTCGGGGTGGAATTTCGGAGAAATCTGACCCAGACGGATTCCTGCTACCAAATCATCATTAGTCGAATAATCATTAATGCGCATGGAAAATCAAAGGATGATCATTAAATGCATTTATTGTCAACAAGAAATAAACATTAGACACTCATTCCATCAATCCTATCATCAAAATGTCAAAAGAACAGAGCCAGACAGGAAATCCGAAAAAATCCGGATGGGACGGATTTTCGCGGACAGCTTAAATGTACCGGGAATAACCCCAACCCGCGGAATAAGCCCAAACCGGGAAAATCCGGGAGCGAGGAAATTCCGCGACGACCCCGGAAACCCGAAAAAATGACGAATGCAAACCAAAACTCGAATGATCACAGGATCATCCCTACCCGATCTCGAATGATCCCGAAACTAGCAATAATCAACAATCTCAAGTATGCAAAGGATTCCAACTCTCAAAATCCCTCAAAGGATGGATCCCCATGTTAAAATAATGGTGCCCTAAATCGAATGACCAACTCTCCGCCATTAAAACCAGAGCAAGCTTTAGGGCTCAAAGTATCGGTTCAGGATTTACCTAAAAGCCCTCTAATCTTCACAGGACGGGAAGCCAACATGACACGGAACAAAAGTCACTCAAGCATAAAATAAAATCATCGTTCTGGGCCGAACACCAAGGGAAACCCTAATTTCGCATGATAACACATTTCGCGCCCGAAACAAACAAGCAATCCGACCCAAAATGCCACCTAAAGGATAAATGTGCAATCCAACGGACAAATGGAGCTCACAGGGCATGGATAATGGGGTTCCATAATAAAAACGGGACGGACCCCGACTCTATAAATACAAAATCAAAATCAAATCAAGGGCCGACCCAAATTTAACAATACCCAGTGCAAGAAAACCCCAAATCATCTCGTGAGCAAACGGAAGGGCAATGGATACATACCATGGATAAAGGAAGACAGAATTTGAGCTTAAAAAGTTGACCACACAACGAACACACTCAGGAGGTAAAAATACCGGCACTAGCACTCAAGAAATCCTCACGCAAACAAAGCAGGATCAATACCTCAAAGCTCAAATGAAAATCTCAATCGCCAGAGCAGTCAGCAAGGAAGCAATGGAGTTAGAATGAATCAGAAAATGCCCTAAATTCGACCTTATACCCGTCTGAGCAAAGGTACCTCAACCATTAATGCGCGATAAGACATTTCTGACAAGTCCGGAAACCCGAGCCCCAAGCGGAATTTCGGAAAATCCCAGAATGCGCGGAAACATAGATTTCGCGGAAATACAGAAACCGGGGAAGTCAGGAAGATCGGGATTTTGACACACTCCGAGAAAATCCGATAGGACCGGAAAATCCCGAAGTCAGGCAGAAACCCGGAATCGGAGAATCTTGCTAGAAACGGACAAGGAACCAGGGCCGAAAGAATTCGCCAGAGGTGGAAAATCCCGGACTTGGCCCAAAACTCAATTTAAATCAATTCCAACCTCAAGGAAGGGTCCAAGCGAGCAAGACCAACATGTCAAGACCCCAAAATGATAAATCCAATAAAATCAAAGGTCAAAGACACCGAAAAAAGAGGGTCCCCACCCCAAGTGGGGCGTGTGTGCAAAAAACTGCACAACACTCCACCTACCTCTAAATCAAAAAATGGAAAGGTGCCCATGGTCGAGACCCTTGTCTCTCTCCCTATTTATGTCCATCCTCCTGTCCCTCCTCAGGAGCTTGCTCTTCCGTCGGCAATGGCTATGGGGGTTACTCTTCCAGCGGAACATGATCTCTTGGAGTCTTCACAAGTTGTACCTCCCAGTACCCATAGCCTTCATAACCAGCTTGCACGTGAGTGTGTCATCAATGAGCCTAGGGAGCATGAAGCTTTACATAAAACCAAGGATGCACTTGTTCTGTCTATTTCTACTTCCCCTATTGCTTCTATTTCTATTCTTGCTCTTGTTCTTGTGTCCATTCCCACTTCTATTCCCATCACATCTATTTTTCTTCTAGCTTCCTCAACAAATCTCGATGAGCCCCACCCCAAGAAGGTACAAGTGTTCATCACTCCTCCTACAAGCTACCTTTGATCACTTCTTTACCAGATCTTCCTTGTTTCTTTAAGCCCATTGATATGCCTTATACAAAGGTTGTGTCTTTCATGGCTCCTTCTCCTTCTCCCTCTCTTGATTTTATTGAGAGGACCTCACATTCTTGACTTAAGCATAAGTTAGAGAATGACCTCATTTCAAATGATGATCACAAAAGGTCTTCTTTATCTTCTATGTATTTTTTCACTTTGGCTTGTACCATCCTCATGATGGAAACAATGCTTCCTTCCCTAGATTTTGTCACTTCCCCTCTTTTCGAGGTCAGTAATGACTCAAGTTTCTTGCCATTCTCTTATTTTGTGACATCAATTCATTATAGAGAAGTGTATGCTTGATTCGCTGGAGGATATTTCGACTCTATCATCCATTTTTGCTAGATCGATGACGTTAGTCTCACATGAACTCAGTGAGGAAGACCTTGAGTAGGTTTCTTCCTTAGCTCTTGCTACAGGAAAATAGAAAGGAACTAATCTTTCTAT
>VDFB02379072.1:0-67633 GCA_007258455.2 Sequoia sempervirens | reverse complement strand
CTTGAGCATTAACTGCCACTCCCTTTTCCTTTCTCCTGCACTGACGTCTCTTGGACACTCGAGAATATTCTATCCAACTCAGCAATAGGTGGCGATGGTAAGACCCTGAGTCAGCATTTAATAGAATCTATCCCCTCCTTGGACCGTTCGACAATCTTATTCCAGTCCTCCCTGTTGGCCATGTACCTGTCTATCACTGCCAAGTATGTAGCTGCATCATCAAGCAAATGGGAGGTGACAGTTCCATCAGATTCCAGGGCATAAACCTCATGCCACCATTCCTTCAGTTGATCCAAGCTCAAATATTTGGGAGCTATTTCTTCCTCCCCGTCATCACCTCGAAGAAGGCAATGCATCCGTCATAAACTGCTGTAAGATCTCCATCAATGGATTTCTTGCGTTTCTGCACCTTCTTTAGACCCCCTTGTCTGACCAGCAATGCCTCAAACCACTCCCACGGTTCATCCAGCCTGGAGGAAGGAAGGATTCCATCCCTGGCTAACTGCTCCTTTCCATGTCCCAGGATAGTCCTTGATTTCTGCAGCAGGAGGTCTATGTCATTCTTATCTTGAGACAAAATATGCTCCAGCAGTTCCTTCGCCCGGACTGCATCCTTGCCTATAGACAAAATCCCTTTGATAGCATCATCTCCTCTTGCCTGGACATCCATCAACCAATCAGTGGTAGCTTGGGCGGAGGCCTTCATCCTTTCAATTCCGGAGATTGTCTCCTTAGGCAGAAAACCCGGAGTCTGAGAAGAGGATGGATGAAGAGACTGTAGAGGCCTCATTACCTCTTCTAGACATTTCCTCAACCTTTCATTTTCTCTCTTCAATTCTCGTTTGGATTGGGTCTCTTTCTTCAGCCGGTTAACAATTGTGGCACTCGACCCTTCAAACTCCTCAATATCTTGCTCTAGGGAGGCTGGCCCAAGGTCAATAGTTTGGACATTGTAGTCCTGGCCTGTTATATCATCTCTTGTTTTATCTGCAGCAGGGGTGGCGATGTGAACTACCCGGTTATGCACCTCATCCCTTTCCACCCGGGAAATCACCCTTGCAACCTTCTTCTTCTTCCCTTTGCCGATCTGAGATAACATTTCATCCCAATCTAGAGGAGTGTCTTCAACAATCACCTATTTCTTCTTTGCAAGTTCTCTCTCTAGCCAGTCCGGGGCTACAGGGTCAGTCCAGATTCCTTCTGTATGAGTTTCTCCCGGATCTTCTGTCACTTTCTCCCCTTCCGCGGTTGTCACCTCGACCTCCTCCTCAGTTGTTACTTTGTCACCTTCTTTCTCCGGAGTCCGCTCACCTTGATCAGCTTCCTCAAGTCCCAATTCTGGAAGCACCAGTGATGGAGTCCTAGCAGGGATGCTTTCCTCCGGTTCCGGTGATCTGCGGCCCTTATCACTCTCCGGAGAATCCTCATATTGTACCAGGGGAGAAGTGTGCCTTTCTCTCATTTCCACCTTGAGCTCGGCAGCCCCACTGAACAATGTTCCTTCTTTGAACGGTTCTGCTTCCCCGCTAATTTCCTGTTCATCCGGATTCTCCGGTTCTGGTATGCTCTGTGGAGGAGAAACAGGCTTATCTTGCTCTTCAACTGGTAATGCTGGCGGGGAGTCTTTTGGCTGTGCAACATCCTTGGGGGAAGGGGTTCTTGATTTACGGGTATATACTTTAGTCTTTTCCCCTCCAGAGCTCTCTACATCAACAATTGGAGGTTCATCCTCTGAAGTGGCCTGATCCTTCTTCTTTGCCACCCTTGCAGTTCTAGCTTTCTTAGGTGGCGGAGGGGCATCCTCCCCTTCAGCTTTCTCTGCTTCTTCCTCATCTGAAGACTTGCTGATTGTCAGAGTCTTCCACCTGCGCTTGCCGATTGGTTTCCTCTTCGTTGTAGGTTCAGTTCCTTTAGGACCTCTGAGTTTAATCTTGAATGGCGAGGTTTTAGCCGTTTTCCGTTTGGGGTCCTCCTCCTCCCCGGATTCTTCAGAAGTGGACATGGGGTTGAGATTCCCCATCAAATCGAAGGTACAGGGCACCTTGGCATTCTCCAATACCCAGAATTTATGCTTAATCCAAGAAAAGGTGAATCTCAACACAGGAGTCATCAAGTCCTCCAACTCCGTCACCTCAGGCTCACTCCAATCAATGTCTGCAACTGACCTGTCCTTTATGGGATCGTAAACATGGTCCTGAACCAACTTTCCATCATCATCAAGCTGATCCGGAATCAGCTTAACATTGTATTGTCTAATGGCCTCAACTGGCAGCCGGGAATATCTCCTCTTCCTTGCATCAAGGTCATCCTTGATATTGACCCAGTAGTCTTCCAATTCCTCCTTGTGTCTGTATTCCCGGGTAGCCCTTTTCTGCGCCTCTCCTGTTATATCAAAATTTATTCTCTTTGAATGGAAAGAGAATCCATAGGCTGCCAACTCCTCTCCTGCAGTGTGAGCCGATTGGATAGACGGGCACATTTCTCCTATACCAATCCCAAGGGGGAAGTCTCCTCCAAAACCAGTCTTATGCTTTTCCCTCTTCACCACTGCATCAAACTCACAAATTTGTCGTACAACCCCTAGCAGCACCATATGGTCAGTAGGATACCAGGGTAACCTGTAAGGAGCAGCTGGGCATCCATCAATTCAGAGGTATGTGAAGGTAAGGAACTGGATAAACCATGCTCCGTAATTCTTGATTAGCCCCTTAGCCCCATCGGATAATCTGATGTGCTCTGCATTTTGAAGTGTCTGGGTAATGTGCATTGTGAATGCATCATTGGCCCTCCTGTAATCTTTATGTCCCAAATGCAGCTCCGGATAGACTTCATAGATGATATCCTGCCCAAGAGTTCCCATCGGAGTCAGTCCTTTGTAGGGATAGGAGATGGCCAACACATACATGATGTAGGAGGACATGGTGAACTTTTTTGCCTCCAGGACATTTCTCAGTTGTTTGTCTATCTCTGCACTAATGAGTCCTGCCCAATGATAATTTTTCCCCTGACTCATCTTGGTGATCATGTGGACCATCCAATTCTCCAATACTCCGGCAGTTCTCAATCCGGCCACCTTGCTCAACAGTGTGATGGCATCATAGATATCCGGCCTGAATTTCACCCTGTGCAACTGTTTAGGCAATTTGGAATGGTGAGATTTTGGCTTCTCCAGCCATGAGTTGATGATCTGCTGAGCCTTAACTGGCTCATTCTCATAGTATGTTCGAGCAGTGTCAATGTTTAAAGCACAGACCAAGGGGAGATCCGGCATGCTGAAGGCCCGGGCAATGGACGCCGGACTGAAGTTGGCCAAGACTCGTCCCTCAGTGCTGACCACCATCTGTGTATCAAAAGCGTATTGTCAGGCACATTCGAGAATCAATTCGTAGCACTGAACCGCTGGAGGGAACCCTGCCACATGCACCAATCCCAAGTTCATCATTCCTTGTCTCAAGGCTGACTGGTCCTTCGCAGCCGTTCTTTGCTTGAACTCCTCATAGCGCCAGGCACCAACGTTGGTATCAGATACATTAGCCCACACGGAAGATATCTTACTTTCAGGGACCTGGCTCTTCATGTCTAATCTCAACCGTTCTGTCTCAAAAATTGAAGATGCCCCCGCACCACCTTTGGACTTCCCAGCAGTAGCCTTGCTTGATTCGGCCTGTACATTCAAGAATTGTCATTAGAATCCAATTATTAAGCTCATATTAATCCAAAGGGTTAGTACACATCATATAAATCCTTCAAAATCTGTTGCTAACCGCCAATCCTTCGAGATCCAGAGAAATCAGACAATTCGGGAAAATCACGCAAACCGGGAAAATACCGTCGGGGCGAAATTTTAGAGAAATCCGACCCAGACGGATTCCTGCTACCAAATCATCATTGGTCGAATAATCATTAATGCGCATGGAAAATCAAAGGATGATCATTAAATGCATTTATTGGCAACAAGAAATAAACATTAGACACTCATTCCATCAATCCTATCATCAAAATGTCAAAAGAACGGAGCCAGACAGGAAATCCGAAAAAATCCGGATGGGACGGATTTTTGCGGACAACTTAAATGTACCGGGAATAACCCCAACCCGCGGAATAAGCCCAAACCGGGAAAATCCGGGAGCGAGGAAATTCCGCGACGACCCCGGAAACCCGAAAAAATGACGAATGCAAACCAAAACTCGAATGATCACAGGATCATCCCTACCCGATCTCGAATGATCCGAAACTAGCAATAATCAACAATCTCAAGTATGCAAAGGATTCCAACTCTCAAAATCCCTCAAAAGATGGATCCCCGTGTTAAAATAATGGTGCCCTAAATCGAATGACCAACTCTTCGCCATTAAAACCAGAGCAAGCTTTAGGGCTCAAAGTATCGGTTCAGGATTTACCTAAAAGCCCTCTAATCTTCACAAGACGGGAAGCCAACATGACATGAAACAAAAGTCACTCAAGCATAAAATAAAATCATCGTTCTGGGCCGAACACCAAGGGAAACCCTAATTTCGCATGATAACACATTTCGCGCCCGAAACAAACAAGCAATCCGACCCAAAATGCCACCTAAAGGATAAATGTGCAATCCAACGGATAAATGGAGCTCACAGGGCATGGATAATGGGGTTCCATAATAAAAACGGGACAAACCCCGACTCTATAAATACAAAATCAAAATCAAATCAAGGGCCGACCCAAATTTAACAATACCCAGTGCAAGAAAACCCCAAATCATCTCGTGAGCAAATGGAAGGGCAATGGATACATACCATGGATCAAGGCGGATGAAATTCGAGCTTAAAAAGTCGACCACGCAACGAACACGCTCAGGAGGTAAAAATACCGGCACTAGCACTCAAGAAATCCTCACGCAAACAAAGCAGGATCAATCCCTCAAAGCTCAAATGAAAATCTCAATCGCCAGAGCAGTCAAGAAGGAAGCAATGGAGTTAGAATGAATTAGAAAATGCCCTAAATTCGACCTTATACCCGTCTGAGCAAAGGTACCTCAACCATTAATGTGCGATAAGACATTTCTGACAAGTCCGGAAACCCGAGCCCCAAGCAGAATTTTGAAAAATCCCAGAATGCGCGGAAACACAGATTTCGCAGAAATGCAGAAACCGGGGAAGTCAGGAAGATCGGGATTTTGACAGACTTCGGGAAAATCCGATAGGACCGAAAAATCCTGAAGTCAGGCAGAAACCCGGAATCGGAGAATCCTGCCAGAAACGGACAAGGAACCAGGGCCAGAAGAATCCGCCAGAGGTGGAAAATCCCGGACTTGGCCCAAAACTCAATTTAAATCAATTCCAACCTCAAGGAAGGGTCCAAGCGAGCAAGACCAACATGTCAAGACCCCAAAATGATAAATCCAATAAAATCAAAGGTCAAAGACATCGAAAAAAGAGGGTCCCCACCCTAAGTGGGGCGTGTGTGCAAAAAACTGCACAACACTCCACCTACCTCTAAATCAGAAAATGGAAAGGTGCCCATGGTCGAGACCCTTGTCTCTCTCCCTATTTATGTCCATCCTCTTGTCCCTCCTCAGGAGCTTGCTCTTCCGTCGGCAATGGCTATGGGGGTTACTCTTCCAGCGGAACATGATCTCTTGGAGTCTTCACAAGTTGTACCTCCCAGTACCCATAGCCTTCATAACCAGCTTGCACGTGAGTGTGTCATCAATGAGCCTAGGGAGCATGAAGCTTTACATAAAACCAAGGATGCACTTGTTCTGTCTGTTTCTACTTCCCCTGTTGCTTCTATTTCTATTCTTGCTCTTGTTCTTGTGTCCATTCCCACTTCTATTCCCATCACATATATTTTTCTTCTAGCTTCCTCAACAAATCTCGATGAGCCCCACCCCAAGAAGGTACAAGTGTTCATCACTCCTCCTACAAGCTACCTTTGATCACTTCTTTACCAGATCTTCCTTGTTTCTTTAAGCCCATTGATATGCCTTATACAAAGGTTGTGTCTTTCATGGCTCCTTCTCCTTCTCCCTCTCTTGATTTTATTGAGAGGACCTCACATTCTTGACTTAAGCATAAGTTAGAGAATGACCTCATTTCAAATGATGATCACAAAAGGTCTTCTTTATCTTCTATGTATTTTTTCACTTTGGCTTGTACCATCCTCATGATGGAAACAATGCTTCCTTCCCTAGATTTTGTCACTGCCCCTCTTTTCGAGGTCAGTAATGACTCAAGTTTCTTGTCATTCTCTTATTTTGTCACATCAATTCATTATAGAGAAGTGTATGCTTGATTCGTTGGAGGATATTTCGACTCTATCATCCATTTTTGCTAGATCAATGACGTTAGTCTCACATGAACTCAGTGAGGAAGACCTTGAGTAGGTTTCTTCCTTAGCTCTTGCTACAGGAAAATAGAAAGGAACTAATCTTGCTATCCCCTTTATAGGCTCATCTTCCCTCCCTATGATGATATATATTGAGAGAAGGATGACTTGTTGGAGGTGTCAGACTAGAGCAATACCTCTTCTTTATCTTTAGATTAGATTTGTGTGTTTGTTTGTGTTCCCTTGTACTTGTTTATTAATGTGTTGTGTTCATTCTTGGAGGACCCTTGTTACCCCTGTAGGTACTTAGATACAGGAGATAAAATCCATCATACACTTCTTCTATTTGTCTCATCATTTTTCTATATGTCATACACTTTGCTTTTTCACATCGAGAACGATGCAAAATATTGGGGCATTTAGGCCTCTTCCATGTTTGCCGAATTTTTTATGTTGTCTTCATGTACTCTTCTTCCCATTCCAATCTATTTGGTGGGTGATGATAGTTCATACATATTATAATATATCTATTTATTTCTATGATCAGTTCTAACCCTGAATAATTGGATCCCCATGTGATCTTGATTTATTCGACTCTATTTTTCTATTAATGTTATGGATTCAATGTGTTTTCCCTTGTATGGAAAAATTCCATGAGGAAATATCACTATGTATATCATGCCACAACATCTCTTTTTGTCTTTCTCTTCTCCTTAGAATGACATGTGCTCCTTTGTGTAGCACACATCATTCTAAGGGGGCTATCATATCTGCTTATTTTTAAAAATATTTAAAAATATGTCTACATGTCTTAATATCTTATGATCTTATCATCTAGCTTGGGGGCAACCTAACTAGACTTTCCTTGTCTTTTCTATGACTATCCTTCAATGCAATTTGTAGTAGCCATAGACCTATCTACTTGTCATATGGTCTTTAGCTTGCTAGCCATACCTATTTGCATCATCCTTTATCTGATCAGATTATGTCATGTCTATGAAATTTATCATGTCTATTTTTCACTTTTTTCCTAACATGTTTGTCTACAACTAACATGTTTGTGGTGATATTGTAGTCATCTTTGTAGAATGGAAGACCTATGTCCTCTTCATTTCCTAGCTAGGCTTCTATATCACATATACTAGATTGAATACTTGTGTCCTCTTCATCATGTATATATTCTCTTCAACCTATTTCTACTTTAGCTTGCACATGTTAGAATACACATGCTTGCTAAAGTGGGGGAAAAATGTAGTATCTTAAAATTGCACCCTAGATAATTTCACACTACATAGCCTCCCCTTTAGCCTAATAAAAGATGATAATGCAAATTTCCCCTTTCACTTACCTTTAATTCCATCCTTAAACCCTTTATTTTTATACTTTAAGTGAATTTTTGTCATAGATGCTAGTGTGACGCATAGACGTCTATGCCCTACACAAATGTCCCAAAAATATTCTCAACTCTATGGTCATTGGAACGTTACACTTCCTCTTGCTCATGAAGTGTAACACCTCTATGGACATAGATGCACACAAGAATGGGAGCTTGAATAAAATGGTTTCTTGCATGTTATTCTTCCATTCAAGCTCCCATTCCTTCAATATATCTTTCCATTCTTCCATTCTCTCAACTCATTCTTGCAATATTTTATTCTAGATCTCACTTTCTCATTCTATACCATCTCTACACCATTTTCACAAGCTTTCTTGTATGTTCTTAGCTTCTAAAACAACATCTTGTCTCTCTCAACTTGCCCAAAGTGTTGCATGCTCTCTTTTGACATTGTTAGCTTTCTTGAGGGGAGATATATTCACTCTTTTTATTTTATTATCGTGTTTCATGTCAAGCAGCATATTGATATTTTAGCTTGTCAATTTCTTTATCTTTTCAATGCATTTAGCTTTTGTCCACCTTCTTTTCTATTTGTCTACTTGGCTATTTGTGGAGGTGGAAACACCAAAATGGGGGTTTAATTTATGTAAACCCCAAACAACCCCAACATTTTTCTTGTTTCTATGTGTGCAGATTGTTCATTTGGAGTGTTGTGGGAGGTTGCATAGTGTTGGACCTCTTGTGAGTCCATTCCTCTCTTCTATCTCATTATTTCATTTCGTTTAGTTTAAATCCTTGCATGTTAGTTTTCTTCTTGTTATTGTACTATCATAAATTGTAACCCATGACAATTTCACCTTATGTTTGGTCCCCCCTAAAATTATTGGACCTAATTGAGTATTTAATTTCCTATATTATGTATTCTGTGGCTTATTTTTGACAATTTCCAAGGAATTGCAAGTGGGGATCAATTGCATTTATCTAATACATTGCACCCAACACTAACTATCCTAGAAAATAGGTCCAAAACACTCACACCCTAGGCATGAGTGTCCTCCTATTTCCCTCAAAATTGAAATATGTTGGTTGTGTTAATTTAATATTTAAACTTAAAGTGTCTAAAGTCAACCATCAGGATCTAATTTTTGAGAAATTGAATAAATGCCTATAAATACCTACTTATTGCATTATTTGAACATTAAGTAAAATTTATTGAAGAAATAATTGACAAGATTATTCAAGAGCAAGTCAAGAGCATCATTTCAAAGCTTTATTGTAGCAATTCAAGATCCTAACATCATGTCAAATTCTATGTACCTTATGTGTGTTCATGTTGTCATTGTTTTGTGAAGGCTAACACTTTTGTAGGTCTCCAAGAAATTCAAGCATTCAAGCAATCAAGAAAAGAAAGATCCAAGACCTTGAAGTGATGTGTATGAATTCAGTCCTTCAAGAAAGCCATTGAAGGGTGGTGAGTTCCAACACTTTTTTTATTCATTATTCCTCCCTTTTAGTTATCCATTTATCATTAAAATTGCCATTATGTAAGTGAAAACATTTACACAAGGTTTGAATGAGGCAAATGGCCCAACATTTCTGTTGATGGTGTTTTCTGCACATCAACAACTCAGACATAATATAGTATCCTATCTCTCTTGAAAGGTAAATATCTATCAACAAGCCTCAATAGATAACCCTAAGGTCTCTTATGTCAGGTCTTGACAATGCATAAACAACTCAGTGATAAATGTGAAAATGCTGGTAATCACAAGGGGACCTTCCTACAAGCAAACA
Source organism: Sequoia sempervirens (assembly GCA_007258455.2). Classification (NCBI taxonomy): domain Eukaryota; kingdom Viridiplantae; phylum Streptophyta; class Pinopsida; order Cupressales; family Cupressaceae; genus Sequoia; species Sequoia sempervirens. Next base: position 58,197 of record VDFB02379072.1, on the reverse strand, counting down.
ATGAATCTCAAAGCTTATCAAATTTAGCAAGATGGTGATACTTTTAATCCTAAAACTAACCCAAATGATAAAGAAAATAGCAAAAGACAAAGGTTTAAGAGATATTTTTAAGATTAAAACTACTCCTAAAATTAACAATGCAAATGATGAAACACTTGAAATGGACCAATCCCTCATAAACTAATTCCTGCTTGACCCAGATGAATCTGCAATCTTACAGAAATAGTGCAATCTTCTAAGGCATTAAATATTTTTAGATCATGAACATTCACCCAAAACAACCCTATTGCAATTGAAATGAATAAACGTTCACAATTGAACTAAGCACAATGAATATTAAAGTCCAGTCTAGCTTTTCAAAGCAACCAACAATCAACTAGTTGCAAAAAGTATGGACCAGGGATTGCTACAAACACTTCAAGCATCAAAACATAAACACCATTGAATCATATCTAATTCTAAATCTAACATATATCAAATAACCTTGAGCAATTTAAAAAGATAGAATCACAAGAACCATGCAAGATATAAGTCAGCACAAAGAGATCACCAGGAATCACAATGTCTTGAATTGTATTGAATCATCCAATGACAACAACAATTCCAATGTTCTGTGTTACAACACTTGCTCCAAAATTGACTAACTTCTAATATTAGCTCCTGGCTCTATTCGCTTCTAAGTCTAAATCTTCTACTCTTCTGACCTCTACTACTCCCCTTTTCAAATAAGAAGGCATTGTCATTTTATAAAAAAATACAATTTGAATGAAAGGCCAGGATTAAATTAATCCAATGGCTGCAATTGCACCTCCAGAAGTATCAAGTTGTTACATTAGGGTTTTGGCATCCAGATACATCATCATCCAATGAAATAAAATCAGCCACGAATTTGGAACAATGAGAAAATAAGACTCTGCCACCTTGACATCAACAAAAATCTTGATTGGATGAAAGAAACAGGTCCACATGTGATCTTGAATCTCCAGAAAATTCCTCCAGTTGGCACACAGTTGGGCATAGACTCTTATGCAAGTGCTTCTCAAAATAGTTTGAAAACTCCTCCCTTTACACGCTTCCATACGTGTGGCATGAGAACAATTTGAAATCCCTTCCTTGCACAAAATAAAATTATGAGAATTGATTAGCTTCTCAATTTAAATCATAAGATTTTAGATAATTATTATTAACCATACAGGCACGACAACTAAGAGAATCAAGAGGCACTAAAATCCATTCATTTGATAAACATCATATCCGAGCATGTTCAATAAAGAGACATTTTATACTCCCTGAGTGGCCCTTAGTAACACAAGAGCACAAGTGTAGGCCATAAATCATCATCCTGTTCCTAATGTGACCCACACATATCCTTACAATCATGCTCAAGCCTTTATACATACTTTGCTACTTTCTTTAAACCAAGAATCCTACAACAATCCACCTCTTTTAACATCTTCACAAAGCATCGAGCTATTATTGACCGTCCTAGAGCGATGTCATTCGCGCATGTCAAGAAAAGTGAAGGAAGGCAACTTCAATCCGATCTGCTTTTAGACTTGTGTCGACTACATGGCCCTCGATTCCTCATGGCAACTTGCCTTATGCTTTAGCAATGGTCCCAAGACTACAAACTTCCTCAATTTATCACATGTTCCAGAGGAATACCCACTCCTTAACCATCACAAATTTCTCTGATCTAAGAATTATCTTAATCATTTGTGATAGCTCGAAATATAGTTCACCAGGTCACTTTAAATGAACAATCATTGTTAGACACCTCCCTCGTGAGCTAAGCTTCCTTTGATACTTTAGAATTTCATTACAAAAGGTTCGTTTGAGTGCAACGAATTCCACATGCTCACACCATTTCTGCAAGGCCTAATCACAACATCCTTATAAATCCACAGGAAAGAGCTGCGATCGATTGGTATTTCAATCAGTCGATAACATATTGATGATCGTTTCTGTTCCATGAATACAATGGTAAAGATATTCACATCTTTGCAAACTTCCTTATGAGTTAACTTTCCTTAGGGATTCTGCATTTTCAGGGAATTCATGTCATGGTGAATTCTCCGAGTGCCCATTCCCTCGGGAATTTCTTCCTTCCACGGACTTTTCTGAATGTGTCTCTTTTCGAGGAATCCACCCCACTCCAGAATTACCGAACTAAACTTACCTTCGGGAAATCCTAACAAGGCCAGATTCTCTGAGCTTTATTCTCTCTGCATATTTAAACCTTCCAATGATAAATCAAAACCACTAGGACATGATTCAGACTCTATCTCGTGAGCCACAGCCTCAAACCTGTGACAACTCGTAAACCTCCATTCCTTCTAGTCACGCCATGATATGGAATCCCATCCAATGTTGCATAACATAATAACCACCATACTGATCTTCAAGCGAGTAAATACAAGGTTCTACCACCGACGCCCATCGCTGCATCCTTCAGATTCATGATACAAACGGTATTGATCAGCCAACTGCGAATATATTACCTCTACTTATTGGCTTTGGATTTCTCTGAACACCGACGTCCTCCTTCAAATTATCAATACCCAATAAGCATTCATATGACCACAACTCACACCTCATACTTCACCAAATCTTGCTTCAGGTGTTGAAATGTTAGGCCTGCTCTACCTCGCGAACATAATATATAATCCATGGATCAATGCCTTGCAGTGAAGAAGAGGTGAATTCGACAACTTCATGAGTGCACACCTTATTCTCCTCGTGATCTAACGAGGCTCGTGGACTTCTAGCTATGGCAGATTTCAGGAAACTTAACCTTTTGTGGATTCCAGTGGTGACGGAAATTTCCAAAATTAAATCCTTTCGGAGAATCCACTATGGCACAGATTACCCAAGCCTTTTCACCTTCGTCATGAATTCAAACATTCGCTGTCATACCGTAAAGAAGAATATACAAGTGCCATTCCCTAGATGATTTGTACCTTGCAAAATTCGATTATTGTAAATACAAATTCATACTAATGAATTAAATCCCACATTTTGCATCCAAGTGAATAGTCAATCAAAAGATGTCAAAAATCAGAAAGCCATGACATGGGTGAAGCAGATATTTGACATGATGGTGAGAATTAAATGCAACCAACCTATACAAAGGCACCAGAGAAGTCAGTCCCAAAACTAAAGAGGTGAAATGGAAACACAAGACCCAAAATGTACATATATAAACCAAATTTCTCGCATGACAAAGCAATACAAGGACAATTGTAGTGACTAAAAATTCCACTTGCCAAGATAACATTAGCTCAATAAATTAATCTCAAGAACCTTACAATTTGCATGACGAATCAAATTAAACACACAGGTTCCTTAGGCAGGCCCAGATAGACTTCAGGAATCCGAGGAGGTAAAGGAATATCAGAAAAATCCGGTGGACGTGGAACTCCGCGAAGAACCAAAATCTCTGAAACATAGTGCAAAACAGTCCTCGTCAGGTTTTCAATGAAGTTGGGGAATTCCGTCTAGGAAGGAAATTCCTGAAACCAATCAAAAACCCGAAAATCACCCTGAGACATAGGATTTTCAATAACTTCAAGGGATCATTTGTACAAACAGAATAAACATTCAAACACTCATGAAAGTGATGAAATTCAATAATCAAAGGACCAAAAGGCATCAAAGACCAGAGCAAAAGAGTGTCCCTACTTTTAGTGGGGAGTGTGTACAAAAAATGCACAACAATTTCCTCTCTTTGTGGATGTGTATATCTTAGGTTTGAAGAAGATTGAAATGATCTTGAAGATAATTTATTCATTGTTGCATTCAAAACCCTATATCTTGTCAAATCATGAAAACTCAATTACAAAAATATCTGACAGTTTTTTGATATATTTGTAGGTGGGAATTCAAAGCTTAGATTCAACATTAGAGGACTATGAAAACTGATATAAAAAATATCTACAAGGACACTCATGCCCTGGGCATGAGTGTTCTCCAAAACCAGGCTCAAATTTGAACCGTAGGTGCACAGTGTCCTGCTTTGTCCTGCTCAATTGTCTGAATTTTCTTGTAACTTTTTGTGTTTGGTTTATTTACATCACAATAGTAAATTTCACTATTAGCCTAGTTAGATCATTGCATTTCATGATTAGGACATTTATAGATTTGGTTAAGGGTTGGTTGCCTCACCTATCAGGATATAATTTAATCACATACCTTGTCCAAATCCACCAAACCTCACTACCATTCAAATCTTTAATGAGACATTTGAAAAAGTGCATAAAACCTAGGGTGAAATCTTAAGGTCTCACTTTTTCTATGTTTCATTTTGGATATGCTGACATGTTACACTATATACCTTCTAAAACATGAAGCAAAGCACCTTAGATCTAAATTTTTCATTGCATTATATTGCATTTCTCATTTAGGGTTTCATCTTTGCATCATAAAAAGTCATAAAAAAATTTGCATTCATATTGCATTGAAATTTGTAATAGGGTTTGTTTTAGTCATCTTAGATCAAGATTTACACCCAAATTACATTCATTAGGTCATAGATTTTGAAATTGTTCATTGAATCCATTTAGGAATCTTTCATTTAAGACAAAAAAAGTGAAAAAAATTGCATAGTTTTGTTGCAAAGTGGCATAAAATCATCATTCTTAAAATTTTGCATCTTCAAATTAGTCAATTATTGCATTGTAGCTTTGAAAATTGTATTCCAAATTGTCATTTCTTGTTCAAGCATTTTTCACATTGTTGCATACTTGCATTTTTCATTTTTCTAGTCATAAAATCAACAAAATTTACCAAAAATATTCACTATCAAAATTTTCTGAGCATAGATTTGAGAACCTTAAACAATAACAAGCATTTTCAAACTTTGAATTTTTTGAAACCCTACCTATGACACAAGCACCTTGGGCACCTCTATCATGCTTTTTGGCCTGAATTTTGTCTTAGATATTTGTTCCTCTATTTTTTTGTTGGATTCTGCTATCCAAATTCTATTTCTACATTTCAAAATTTTCATTTTGTATTCCACATTGTTGCACATTTTCACTCTTAAGTTCATAAACATAAAATTGGAAAAAATTGGGAAAATATTGACTATCAAATTTGTTTGATCATAGAGTTGGAAACTTTAGATAACACCCTAAACATTTAAACTTTGAACTTCCAAAAATCCTATCCAAGACACAAATGCCCTGGGTGCCTCTATCTTGCTATTATGTACTGAAATTGTTCTCAGATCTCTATTTTAGTGTTTTCTATATGTTTCTACTGTCCAAATTCTATTTCTGAACTCTAGTTGTACTATAATTGTCTATTTTACTAAAAACATTGCTAGCTAGATCCATAGGGTATAACATCATGTTCTCATTGCAAAAATATTTAGTTGTCATAATGCATGTTCTATTATCAGATTGTGTTAATCATTTCAAGGAATTTTTATTCAAGCATGTGAAAATGAGTTTATTTCCCTTCTTTTGTTGTTTTTAATTGATCCCTCTCCAATTATATCTCCTATGTGTGAGGTTAGCTTGGTAAAAGAGAATACAATAATGGAAAATTGTGACAATCATGTTAGTTCTTCTCTTGATATCTCTCCTCTTTGTGAAGAAGGTATCTTGGTGTTAGAAGGTCCAATTGTTGAATGCCAAGAGAATCTTGTTTGTTTCTCTCCCCTTCCTCTCCTTCTTGGGAAGATATTGTTGGACAAGAGGATTACATAATTGATACATATATTTCAAAATATAGTAAGAGGGCTTTCTTAGATGAAGATGCTAAGGCAACATTAGATTTCCCCTCAATAGAAGACCATCAAAAAAATCTTAAATTTGTTGAGGTTATGAATGCATAATTGTCCATTAGATCTCCCTTGATTATTGGACCTCCTAATACTCCTTTTGGACCTCCTAATAGTCCTCTAATTATTGGATCTCCTAAGTCACCTCTCATTATAGGACCTCCTAAACCTCCAAGTTCTATCTTAAACTTCACAAAATAACTCATTAGTAATCATGTGGCACATCAACCAAGTTATCATACTATAGCTCACACATATAAAACTAGAAAAAATAAGCAACCAAAACAAACACCAACTTCCATCCTATTACCTCAGCCATATCTCCCACTTGCACCTAACATCCCACGACATAGTCATCAAGAATTTGATCTTGTTGAGAAACTTTGTAACACTCCTCCTAAGATATCCTTGTGGAATTTGATTCAAACATCACCTAGTTACCATGTCATGCTTCAAAAGGCTTTGAAAAATGTTGTTATCCCTCCTAGTGTGCAACCAAATTATGTGGAAACTTTGATTGAGAATATGAATCAACCTAATTTGGAAATTTTCTTTCATCAAAATGAATTACCTCCTTTGGAAACATAAAAAAAAAATGATAATTTGATGATAATAGCTATTATTAAAAGGGTTAGGATTAGATGCTCCCTTATTGACAATGTTTCAAGGACTAATATTTGTACTGTAAATATTCTAGATAAAATTGGAGTGGAAAAAGCTTTAAATCAACCCATTGATTTGTCAATTAATTTTTTTGATAACATGGAAAGGAAGTCGCTTGGTGTGATAACGTTACCTATTAAAGTTGGTAAGGTTACATTACAAACTCCTATCTATGTCATGCCCCATTATCTTTCATATGATATTCTTTTGGGTGGACCATGGATTCATGAAATGAATGGAGTGCCTTCAACAATTCATCATTAAATGAAGTACATATACAACAATAAGGTTTACATGCTAAAAGCTGGTCGAAAACCTAAAAAATGATTTACAAACTAAAGCTAGAATGACAAATTCTCTTAGAATATTGACACTGACTATGAAAGTGGAACCTTTACAAGTTGAGCATAAAGATAAGTGTCTTTCATTAGTGAAAAAGTTGTTGGAGGATGATTGGGGTTCATTAGATTTTCCACCTACATTCATGGGAGAAGACAAGATTACACACAAATCAAAAAAAGAGAAAGAAGTCACAATGGTATCCACACAATCTATCACTAGCTTATAAAAAACATCCACAACTTCTAGCAAGGAGGGAAACACAAATTGCACATCCACTTATGTTGAAGATGATCATGAAGAACCATCTTCTTCAAATGTAATGAAACCAATTTATGGAAGAGGTTATCAAAATTTGAAATAGTTTGGTTATAATTGAAATGGATGTGGCATCAAATAACAAGGTATCCATGTCCCTATAGAGCCTCACACAAGAAACAACAAGAGACATTTATACTATCACTTAATCATACAAGAGACAAATAGAATTAGTTGCTGCTCCTTGCCATGTGGTAGTTGTAGTATCACACACCACTCACTACCATGCATGGATTTATAAACTAGGCTTTATACTATCATCTTTCATCTTGCAAGGAGTGGCATATCAAAATCCATTTGGCTCACCTTTTTCCATACACTTGGGGGGAAAAGGGTTAGGTAGCTTATGTTAGGTAAATTCCTTCTAGAAAGGGATCTATTTGTATCTTCTTAAAATATTAGTGTAGCAAGTACATTAAAATTTTAAGGGGGGGAATATAGTCCCTTGCTCATTTTTTGTAGTTGGAATAGTCTCTTATTGGTGACAATAGCATACATTTCCCAGGAAGTGTGACCTTGTTAATCAAAGTGTGACTTTCTTGATCCATGCGAATGTCTCTTTTGTGGTGATATTTTGCTTGACATCTCTCAAGAGTGTGACCTTTCTTGGTGTACGACATTCCCCTTAGTGGTAATGCTATAACTAGTATTCCCTAAGGCCTGAATTTATTTTTCCATGACTTTCCCTTTCTTGGTGGTGATGTCATGAAGGTATGATATTTTGTATATTAAGCAAAGACCCTTTGTTATTTTTGTAAACCATATCTTGTGGTGGTGTTGATACAACATCCCTTGAGTTTTTAAACTTATCCTATTATCATTTGTGCACCCCCTAAGGTGAGTTTTGTTGCACCCCTTGAGGTGAGTTTTATGCACCCCCTAAGGTGAGTTTTATGGTGCCCCCTAAGGTGAGTTTTTTTGCACCCCCTGAGGTGAGTTTTATGGTACCCCTTTAGGTGAGTTTTGTTGCACCCTATAAGGTGAGTTCTGTGCACCCCTTGAGGTGAGTTTTTTCAAAATAGTTCATGGATTCCACATAATGGAGCTTGTTGGGTCATGAACTTGAGAACCCCTTAAAATGGAAACCTAGCATAGCAAAACTTTCTTGCTAGTGGAGTTATGCATTTCATGAGTGATGTGAAATAATACAACTTTCTAGTCCTCATGTGAACTAACATTTATTCGATGGATGATGTTTGGTATTTGAGACAATTTAAGACCGAGGTCTCTTTGCCTTGTTGACTTGAATATTTTAGTACTAACTTTATTTTTTGTTGTGCATCTTTTGTGTCTTCTTCATGTTTACATTGTGCTTGTTTCCATTTTGTTGTCATCTTTATGTTCCATTGTACCATTTTTTCTCATTGTGAATGCTTTGTGTTTTCTGACATTGTATGTTAGTGTATGTTGTCTTGTTGCATAATCATACCTATATGCATTCCTCTATGCCTATGTTGGTTTGCTATGGGATCTTGGATCTTGGGGGCTTTTCCACCCCCTAGATCCTTAGTCATCCCATATCTTCAACATTTGTACAATTCTCTTGACATAAAGTTTTTTCTTTAATGTGAGTCTGAGCATAATTTCATACTCTCACTAAAGTGGGGGATAAATGTACTATCATAAATTTTCACCCATAACAATTTCACTTTATATTTGGCCCCCCTTTAAATTATTGGACCTAATTGAGTATTTAATTTCCTAAATTATGCATTTTATGGCCTACTTTTAACAATTTCCGAGGAATTGCAAGTGGGAATCAATTGCATTTATCTAATACATTACCTCAACACTAACTGCCCTAGAAAATAGGTCCAAGACACACATGCCCTAGGTGCAAGTGTCCTATTTTACCTCCAAATTGAAATATGTCGGGTGTGACCATTTAATATTTGAATTTCAAGTGTCTAAAGTTGGCCATCAGGTTCTAATTTTCGACCTATAAATACCTAGTTATTGCATCATTTGAACATTAAGTAAAGTCTATTGAAGAAATTATTGTCAGGGCATTCAAGATAAATTGAAGAGTAGAATTTTAGAGCTTTATTGCAACAATTCAAGATTCTAACATCATTTCAAATTCTATGTGAGTTTATGCGTGTTCATGTTGTCATTGTTTTATTAAGGCTAATACTTTTGTAGGTCTCCAAGAAATTCAAACATTCAAGAATTCAAGCAATCAATAAAAGCAAGATCCAAGACCTTGAAGTGATGTGTGTATGAATTTAGTCCTTCAAGGAAGCCATCGAAAGGTGGTGAGTTGTAGTACTTTGTTTAAATTCATCATTCCTCCCTTTCAATTATCCAATTATCATTGACATTGCCATTGTGGAAGTGGAAACACTTACATGGGGTTTGACTAAGGAAAGACCCTAAATGGCCCAACATTTCCTCTCTTTGTGAATGTGAAAATCTCAGGTTTGAAGAATATTGAAAGGATCTTGAAGACAATTTATTCATTGTTTCATTTGAAACCCTACATCTTGTGAACTCATAGAAACTTAGTTACAAAAATATCTAATAGATTTGTAGGAAAGAATTTGAAGCTGAAATTCTATTGGAAAAACAAGGACAAAAAACTGAGAGGGGGGGTGAATCAGTTGTCATAGAATATTTAAACTTTTCAAACTTTACTTAACTTAATCTCAGATTTGATGAATGAAAAGTAAATCATGAACAATCAACACATAAGAAGCATAGATAACACCAAGATTTTTTACGTGGAAACCCTACCAGGGGAAAAACCACAGTGAATGTTAGTCCACAATATTATACCCTGTTAAAAGTATAATGAAAGATAATGGGAATGCACATGCATTCAGGTACACTGCCTAGAGCTCACTACTCAAATACAAGAGGGCTCATTGTCCAACAATACACAACAATACAGATTAGATCCGTAGGTTATGAACTAAGAAAATAAGTTCTACACAAGCCTGATTATAGTTCCAGTTAAGCACAAAAAACCTTCTTCACACTTTTCTCAAACTTCTTCTCACTCTGCTATGCAATTGAATGAATAGATCAATATCTGAACACTTTATCTTCTCTGGCTTTCCTTCACTTCATACTCACACTAAATTTTCTCAAACAATCACGCTTATATATCTGCAACATGAAATTACATCAACAACCTTGTCGGCCAAAAATATAAAACATATTTACAATGTCGACCCAAATTTACAAATAAATTTGCAATGCGAATCAAACACCATTGGATAATATTATGATGCAAGATAAAAAAATATCCTTGAGTGCACCAAACATTCAAATTTAAATCTTTAAGGATATGCAACATGTTACAACCATCATGTCGGCCAAGAACATGAAAACCCGAACATACCGAGGAAAATATTCAACCATGAGCACATCGATCGACACAGAGATACAACAAGGATAGAGAATGATCTATAAGCATCCACAAACAACAAGAACTAACAAAAAAACTTCCGTAGCAGCAAAAATGACTAGAATCACATAAAATTCAATTAGGAATATTGACAAAACCCACATAAATACTATCAAAACACAACTGTTCATAGCGCGATCAAATATTCACGTGGACCTCTGAAGCTTTTGGTAGATGAACTAGATACTCTCAGCAATAAACCATTTAGTCCACAACAATTGATCTTCAACGTACATAACAAGACACCTTCATGATCTTCACTATTCCAATGGCAACCTGCAACTCTTCCTTTAACAATTTTCTCAATATCCTCGACATATACAACCTTCAATAATATAATGCTAATAGTGTTGAAATCAATGACAATCACATATCAACAACACAACCACATCATCCAACAATTTCCCCCTTTGGCATTGATGGAAACACATGATGTGAAAAACACCATCAACATAGCTCTCAATCAACACTTACTCCCCCTTAGATTCTAACTCTTCTTCCTTAACCTCTTCTACATGATCTTCTCCCCACAAGATTCTTCTCTTGAGATAAGCAAAAAATTTTCACATGACTCTTCTCCCCCTTTGACATCAATCACAAAGATAAGCATTATCTTCCCACATACAAGCTTTGAACCACAAATATGCACATCTGACTACTCCCCCTGAGTAACAGCCATAGGAACATCAATCCAAATCAGTAAATATCTATGAAGCACATGGATTGATGCAAGAAAATGCATCTTTAGTTCATATTAGGGGGCTAATCACCCCTAGCATCCCTCTGAGATACTCAAAAGTATCCTTCGGCAACAGCTTGGTGAAAATGTCTACAATCTATTCTTTGGTAGGAACATACTCCAGTCTGACTTCTTTCTCACTCACTTTTTCCCTCAAGAAGTGAAACTTAATTGATATATGCTTGGTCTTAGAGTGTAGCACTAGATTCTTTGATATGTTAATTGCACTTGAGTTGTCATAGTATATGGCAATAGGTTCATCATATACTACTCTAATATCTTTCAACATCTGTTTCATTCACATCACTTGAGTATAGTTATTTGTAGTAGCAATATAATCTACCTCAAAAGTAGATAGAGAAATGGAATTCTTCTTTTTTCTCAACAAAGCCACCAACTTCTTCCCTAGGAAGAAGGCACCACCACTAGTACTCTTCCTATCATCTGCATCTCTTACCCAATCCACATCAGTATATGCATTTAAAGTAAGATCATCATCCTTAGGATACCAAATCCCAAAATCAACTGTTCCTTTTAGGTATTTGAAAATTCTCTTTACAACAGTCACATGAGAATCTTTCGAATCAGCCTGAAATCTAGCAACCATACATGCACCATTCATAATGTCTAGTCCAGTCTAAGTTAAGTAGAACAATCCACCAATCATTAACCTGTATATTGTTTGATTTTCCTTAGGAGAATCATCATTCTATGTTAACTTGCATCCGGTTACCATGGGAGTACCAACAGGTTTTGAGTCTTCCATACCAAACTTATTCAACAACTCTCTCACATATTTGGACTGAGATATGAAGATCCCCTTATCTAACTGAGTAACTTACAATCCTAGAAAGAACTTCATCTCTCCAATCATGATCATTTCAAATTCACTCTTCATTTCATCATCAAACTTCATACATAGATTGTCATCTCCTCCAAAAATAATGTCATCAACAAAGACCTCAATAATTAACTCTTTGTCATGATCCAATTCAAAATATAAGTTGATGTTAGCAGTACCTTTATTGAATCCAAGCTTTAATAAGTATCTTTCCAGTCTAGCATACCAGGCTTTGGGGGCTTGCTTGAGTCCATATTTTCTTCAATCGACAAACCATGTTTTCCTTATTAGTTAGTTGAAATCCATCCGACTGTTCAATATATAGTTCTTCTAACTCACCATTCAGAAAAGTTGACTTCACATCCATTTGATAGACTTTATAGTTCTTATATGCAACATAAGCAAGAAATAACCTTACAACTTCAATTCTGGCAACAGGGGAAAAGGTTTCTTCAAAATCAATACCTTCCATTTGTGAATACCCTTTATATACCAATCTTGTTTTATTCTGGACCACTTCACCTTGTTCATTCAACTTATTCTGAAAGACCAATTTAGTACCAATCACATTTTTATCTTTAGGTCTGGGAACAAGTATCCATGTACCATTCTTTTCAATCTGCATTAGTTCTTCCTTCATAGCTTCAATCCAGTGTTCGTCATAGCAAGCTTCATTGACATCTTTAGGTTCAATCTTGGAAATCAGGCAATACTCTTATGTAATATTTCTTCTAGTTTGCACACCTTCATTCTTGTCTCCTAAAATTTGATTTTCAAAATGATTTAGCTTTACATACCTCAGAGTTTTAGAATTCTCTTAAACTTCTGGTTCTTCTGTTCCTTCTTTTGCACTTGCACTTGCCTGTGCTTCCTGATGATCTGGTGGACATTTTTCAGTGAAAATTGAAGTGTCTCATTTTTCTCCAAAATCTGCACCATCAGAAAGATCTCAGTGTTCTGATTCCGACGCAACTCGAACGGAGCGAAAAGGAGTCCGTTTGCACGAGTTATGGCCGGTCAAACCTTCGGTCAAACTAGGATCGGGGCGTTCAGGAAGCGAAAAAAATGATTGATTCGGAAATTGATGGAAGCAGCGTCAAGTCGAAGAGCTCGAGACGATTCCGGCAACGTTCGTTTCGTCGAAATCTGACATCAGATGCGAAAGTTATCAGCGGTCAAAGTTGCAGTTGACTTGGTGGACAGAGGGTACTGATGATGACGTCATCATGGTGACGTGGCAGTCCGTACTGTACGGAAAAATGTGGATGAATTCCGGCTCGACACGTGGCAGCTGATGCAGATTGCATGGACCCAATCAGATTGTGACACGTGGCATCCGTACGTACTGTCAGCATTCGAGTCAGCGTCCAGTCAGCTTCGTCAGTGGACACGTCACTGTCCCTGTCAGCATACAGTCATCCTAGGTGGCAGACACGTCATCATCTGAGTCAGCGCTGCGTCAGCATCCACATCATTGCACAGTTGGCATTACACGTCATCAGCCAGTCATCAGACACGTAGGCAGCATCGTCAGTGACACGTCTTCATGATCGGCGAATGAAAGTTGGCCACGTGGCACCCTCCTGGTGCGACACGTGGCCCGATCTTCTGCTCTTTGTGGGCGATTTGGTTGTAATTTGTTTGTCGGTTTTAACAAAATTGCAATGGGGGTTTGACCCCGCGACCTCCCACATCCTATGTTGGCGCGCGACCGTCAGACCACGCATAGTTCGCTTTACTATATATGGCGCCGGGTTGTTTTGTTAAGATTTCGTTAAAATTTGGGTTAAAAAAAATGGACGGCCGGGGGTTGGAACCCCGAACCGGCCGGGACCCAAAATGCTAAGCCACCGATACGCCCTGCGTATAGTTTGGAAAATATGTGGCGTCGGTGGGTTTTGGTATTATTTTAAACCGAATGCCTATAAAAATAAAACAACCTCCTAATTTAAAATAAATAAACCAAACTATAATCCTTTTTAAGGATTAAATCCAAACCATCATAACAACATAAGCCCGAGAATGAAACAATAAAGGGGCATAAAATTGATTAAAAGGAGATTATTAAATATTTGTTATGTATAAATGGGGGATTTGGGAGATTTTTGTAGATTCTTATGTATTTGGAGAGATAAGGTGAATATTTGCAAATCAATTGGTTGAGAGCCAAATTGAGCAAATTCTTTTTATAAAAAGGGGCTTGAGGTGAGTGTTGAAATAAGTTTTCTTTTCAGGTGATGAAGTCCTGATGCTGTGGAGATTATCGAAAGAGAGGTCTTGTGAAGAATTTTCTGAGCCATTGTTGTATGTCGGAGCCCTGTTATGCTGCCGAACTGATGGTCTTGGTGCATCATTGTAATCGATTTTGGAGTTAATCGGATCGGTCTCTCTATTGGAGTGGACCCGGAGACGTAGTCACATTCTGTGACGAACTCCGTTATCAAGCGTTGTTTGCACTTCTCTTCTTCTCTCTCTTTCTGTTTCTCATTTCCTTCATTTCTATTATAATCACCTTGATTACGTTCTTTATGTTATTTCCTTAAGTTAATTTTGTTTTAATTAACTTGAAATAATCATTGTAAAGCATTGTAAAAGTTAAGCATTTAAACTGCAATCTAGTCTAGATCCTACACAGATCAAGTTGGTATCAGAGCCAGGTTGGCTATTATTGCAGTTATTTGTTTTTTGAATGGTAACGAGATCCAGGATTCAGAAAGGTGAAGGCAAGCTTGAAGACTTTGATCCTGAGATTGGGAAGCGTAGAACATTTTCGAAGATGTCAGTTTCTGGAATGGAGGTTCCTGAAGAAATCAGTGAGCAGGAGTTTCGAAGAGCATTCCTTGAGATGAAGGCAAAGGTGGACATACTTTTTCAGGAGAGACAAGAACGGAAGGAACGTGAAGAAGGTTCGTCGAAGCAAGAAGATCGCAAAGACATGAAAGGGAAACATCATGAAGATGGTGGCAAGCAACCAGATCATCCCTTTTCTTCTTCTCCTCCCACTTCTCCTTCTCCTTCTTCTCCATCTTCTCCTCGTTCTATTTCTTCTAATCTTTTCAAGAGTGGGTATAAACCTAAAATTAAATTGGATGTAAAATTTGATTTACCTAAATATTGTGGTGAACTTAATGCTGAAAAATTGGATGATTGGATACAACAAATAGAGGTCTATTGTAGAGTCCAGAATCTAATAGATGATGTTGATAGTATCCAATTGGCTACTCTTCGTTTAGGTGGTACAACCTTAACTTGGTGGGAGAGTAAATCTAAGGCAGAAGTTTCACAACATGGTAGAGTCGGTTTAACTTGGGCAGAATTTATTAATGCACTTAAGAAGCAGTTTTATCCCCTAGGACATATGCAGCAGTTAATGATGGACTGGAAAATGTTTAGGCAAGGGAAGGGTCAAACTGTCCAAGAGTACACCCATGAGTTCAGGAAAAGGGCTATTTCTTTGAATGTTCCTTTGTATACCCAAGACACGTTGTTGAAGTACATAGGAGGTTTGCATTCCTACCTTAGGCATTCTATCCTGGTTTTGAACCCTTGTAATTTGGATGAAGTGTCTGTTCAAGCTACACACTTAGAGTCAAGGGGTAAAGGATCTTTCATTAACAAGTTTGATAATGATGTAAAGAAATCTTCTAAGAATGTAGATACAGGGAAAGGAAAGAAGGCAGCTACAGTTAAGAAGGATGAGAAACTTTCTTGCACTCATTGTGACAAGGAAGGTCATGATGAAAATCACTGCTGGAAGTTACATCCCGAACTGAGGCCTAAGTGGGCTCAAAGACGTAATCAGAAACAGAAGGGTAAGGATAAATCCATGAATGTTGTTATGGATCTTGGTTCAGATTCAGATGATGAGACTAAGATAACAGCGATGGGTCTAAAAGGTAAAGCCTCTATTTCTGGTGTTTATGTTGCTAGTTGTGCTTCTTCTTCTAGAGTTAATGATTTCTCTGAAGATGCAAAAAGGAATGAGCTGTTTCATTTAAGGGTTGTTGCTAAGAACAGTAAAATTGACGCACTCATAGATAGTGGATCTCAGGTTAATCTGATTTCAGAAAGTATTGTAAATAACTTGGGATTAAAAACTACACCACATAAGAGACCTTATCCACTAGGTTGGATTTGTGAAAATGATAAGTTGCAAGTAACAAAACAATGCATCTTAAGATTCACAATTACTAGTAAATTTGTGGATGAAGTACTGTTTGATGTAGTTCCACTGGATATCTGTGGGATAGTGCTTGGAAGCCCTTACTTATATGACAGGAAAGCTATATTCTACAGGCAACAAAATCATTATCATTTGTTTAAGGATGGCATTCAGTACATTGTACATTCTCACAGGATTGAGACTGATCAATCTTTTGCAAACACAGGGCAGTTAAAGAGGGTAATTAATGCAAGTAAGGAATTAACTCTGATGTCTGTCAGTACAGGTGGTTCTACACTTGAACTTGGAGTAGCTAACCAGGGTAAGATGTTGCAAGATGCACTTGCAGTACAGCATGAGAAAATGATGCTTGAAAGCATTGATGGATCCTTGGGTAAAAATGTTCCTGTTGTAAAGGATCGAATTGTTGTTGAATTAATTTCTTTCATTTCTGCATTGATGTTCAGCTTGATGCTAGTCAATTTTTGTTGGTTAGTGTCTACGACATTGGATGTAGATGTTTATGGAAGTGATAACATTATGTTTGTGTTCAACAACATTGTTGCAGTCTTTATTGTGCTTGTGAGTCAGGTTTTCAGATGTACAGAAGATACAGGACAAGTGGGGAGGCCAAGTCCTCACTTATTGTCAGAGTAAATGCCACTTTTGGAGGTCCAAAAGGTCTTCAGTGGGGAGGCATGATCCGGTGGACATTTTTCAGTGAAAATTGAAGTGTCTCATTTTTCTCCAAAATCTGCACCATCAGAAAGATCTCAGTGTTCTGATTCCGACGCAACTCGAACGGAGCGAAAAGGAGTCCGTTTGCACGAGTTATGGCCGGTCAAACCTTCGGTCAAACTAGGATTAGGGGCGTTTAGGAAGCGAAAAAAATGATTGATTCGGAAATTGATGGAAGCAGCGTCAAGTCGAAGAGCTCGTCGAGAGGATTCCGGCAACGTTCGTTTCGTCGAAATCTGACATCAGATGCGAAAGTTATCAGCGGTCAAAGTTGCAGTTGACTTGGTGGACAGAGGGTACTGATGATGACGTCATCATGGTGACGTGGCAGTCCGTACTGTACGGAAAAATGTGGATGAATTCCGGCTCGACACGTGGCAGCTGATGCAGATTGCACGGACCCAATCAGATTGTGACACGTGGCATCCGTACGTACTGTCAGCATTCGAGTCAGCGTCCAGTCAGCTTCGTCAGTGGACACGTCACTGTCCCTGTCAGCATACAGTCATCCTAGGTGGCAGACACGTCATCATCTGAGTCAGCGCTGCGTCAGCATCCACATCATTGCACAGTTGGCATTACACGTCATCAGCCAGTCATCAGACACGTAGGCAGCATCGTCAGTGACACGTCTTCATGATCGGCGAATGAAAGTTGGCCACGTGGCACCCTCCTGGTGCGACACGTGGCCCGATCTTCTGCTCTTTGTGGGCAATTTGGTTGTAATTTGTTTGTCGGTTTTAACAAAATTGCAATGGGGGTTTGACCCCGCGACCTCCCACATCCTATGTTGGCGCGCGACCGTCAGACCACGCATAGTTCGCTTTACTATATATGGTGCCGGGTTGTTTTGTTAAGATTTCATTAAAATTTGGGTTAAAAAAAATGGACGGCCGGGGGTTGGAACCCCGAACCGGCCGGGACCCAAAATGCTAAGCCACCGATACGCCCTGCGTATAGTTTGGAAAATATGTGGCGTCGGTGGGTTTTGGTATTATTTTAAACCGAATGCCTATAAAAATAAAACAACCTCCTAATTTAAAATAAATAAACCAAACTATAATCCTTTTTAAGGATTAAGTGAAACCATCATAACAACATATAAACTGGGAATGAAACAATGAGGGGCATAAAATTGATTAAAGGAGATTATTAAATATTTGTTGTATGTATAAATGGAGGGATTTAGGGAGGATTTTTGTAGATTCTTATGTATTTGGAGATAAAGGGTGAATATTTGCAAATCAATTGGTTGAGGAGCCAAATTGAGCAAATTCTTTTATAAAAGGGGCTTGAGGTGAGTGTTGAAATAAGTTTTCTTTTTCGGTGATGAAGTCGATCTTGTGGAGATTATCGAAGAGAGGTCTTGTAGAAGAATTTTGAGCCATTGTTGTATGTCGAGACCATACGGTATCTTGCTGCGTGATGGTCTTGGTGCATCATTGTAATTGATTTGGAGATTAATCGGATCGGTCACACTCTATTGGAGTGGACCCGGAGACGTAGTCACTCTCGTGACGAACTCCGAAATCAAACACTGTTTGCACTTCTCTCTTTCTCTCTTTCTGTTTCTCATTTCCTTCATTTCTGTTAAATCACCTTGATTACGTTCTTTATGTTATTTCCTTAAGTTAATTTCGATTTTAATTAACTTGAAATAATCATTGTAAAGCATTGTAAAAGTTTAAGCATTTAAACTGCAATCTAGTCTAGATCCTACACAGATCAAGTTGGTATCAGAGCCTAGTTGGCTTTTATTGCAGTTATTTGTTTTTTGAATGCTAACGAGATCCAGGATTCAGAAAGGCGAAGGCAAGCTCGAAGACTTTGATCCTGAGATCGGGAAGCGTAAAATATTTTCGAAGATGTCAGTTTCTGGAATGGAGGTTCCTGAAGAAATCAGTGAGCAGGAATTTCGTAGAGCATTCCTTGAGATGAAGGCAAAGGTGGACATACTTTTTCAGGAGAGACAAGAACGGAAGGAACGTGAAGAAGGTTCGTCGAAGCAAGAAGATCGCAAAGACATGAAAGGGAAACATCATGAAGATGGTGGCAAGCAACCAGATCATCCCTTTTCTTCTTCTCCTCCCACTTCTCCTTCTCCTTCTTCTCCATCTTCTCCTCGTTCTATTTCTTCTAATCTTTTCAAGAGTGGGTATAAACCTAAAATTAAATTGGATGTAAAATTTGATTTACCTAAATATTGTGGTGAACTTAATGCTGAAAAATTGGATGATTGGATACAACAAATAGAGGTCTATTGTAGAGTCCAGAATCTAATAGATGATGTTGATAGTATCCAATTGGCTACTCTTCGTTTAGGTGGTACAACCTTAACTTGGTGGGAGAGTAAATCTAAGGCAGAAGTTTCACAACATGGTAGAGTCGGTTTAACTTGGGCAGAATTTATTAATGCACTTAAGAAGCAGTTTTATCCCCTAGGACATATGCAGCAGTTAATGATGGACTGGCAAATGTTTAGGCAAGGGAAAGGTCAAACTGTCCAAGAGTACACCCATGAGTTCAGGAAAAGGGCTATTGCTTTGAATGTTCCTTTGTATACCCAAGACACGTTGTTGAAGTACATAGGAGGTCTACATTCCTACCTTAGGCATTCTATCCTGGTTTTGAACCCTTGTAACTTGGATGAAGTGTCTGTTCAAGCAACACACTTAGAGTCAAGGGGTAAAGGATCTTTTATTGATAATGATGTAAAGAAATCTTCTAAGAATGTAGATACAGGGAAAGGAAAGAAGGCAGCCACAGTTAAGAAGGATGAGAAACTTTCTTGCACTCATTGTGACAAGGAAGGTCATGATGAAAATCACTGCTGGAAGTTGCATCCAGAACTGAGGCCTAAGTGGGCTCAAAGACGTAATCAGAAACAGAAGGGTAAGGATAAATCCATGAATGTTGTTATGGATCTTGGTTCAGATTCAGATGATGAGACTAAGATAACAGCGATGGGTCTAAAAGGTAAAGCCTCTATTTCTGGTGTTTATGTTGCTAGTTGTGCTTCTTCTTCTAGAGTTAATGATTTCTCTGAAGATGCAAAAAGGAATGAGCTGTTTCATTTAAGGGTTGTTGCTAAGAACAGTAAAATTGACGCACTCATAGATAGTGGATCTCAGGTTAATCTGATTTCAGAAAGTATTGTAAAAAACTTGGGATTAAAAACTACACCACATAAGAGACCTTATCCACTAGGTTGGATTTGTGAAAATGATAAGTTGCAAGTAACAAAACAATGCATCTTAAGATTCACAATTACTAGTAAATTTGTGGATGAAGTACTGTTTGATGTAGTTCCACTGGATATCTGTGGGATAGTGCTTGGAAGCCCTTACTTATATGACGGGAAAGCTATATTCTACAGGCAACAAAATCATTATCATTTGTTTAAGGATGGCATTCAGTACATTGTACATTCTCACAGGATTAAGACTGATCAATATTTTGCAAACACAGGGCAGTTAAAGAGGGTAATTAATGCAAGTAAGGAATTAACTCTGATGTCTGTCAGTACAGGTGGTTCTACACTTGAACTTGGAGTAGCTAACCAGGGTCAGATGTTGCAAGATGCACTTGCAGTATAGCATGAGAAAATGATGCTTGAAAGCATTGATGGATCCTTGGGTAAAAATGTTCCTGTTGTAAAGGATCGAATTGTTGTTGAATTAATTTCTTTCATTTCTGCATTGATGTTCAGCTTGATGCTAGTCAATTTTTGTTGGTTAGTGGCTACGACATTGGATGTAGATGTTTATGGAAGTGATAACATAATGTTTATGTTCAACAACATTGTTGCAGTCTTCATTGTGCTTGTGAGCCAGGTTTTCAGATGTACAGAGGATACAGGACAAGTGGGGAGGCCAAGTCCTCACATATTGTCAGAGTAAATGCCACTTTTGGAGGTCCAAAAGGTCTTGATGGGAGGCATGATCCGGTGGACATTTTTTGATTGAAAGTGGAAGTGTCTCATTTTTCTCCAAAATCCTGCACCATCGAGAAAGATCTACGATGTTTGATTAAGCCTTAACTTCGAATGGAAGCCCGAAAGGAATCCGTTTACTACGGGTATAGCCCGAGTCAAACCCGTTAAACTAGGATCGGTTGAGAGCCGAAAAAAATGATTGATTCAAGAAAGAAATTGATGGAGCCATTCGAGTCGGCTTCGTCGAGCGATTAGGCAGCGTTAAGTTCGTCGAAATCGACATCGGATCGAAAGTTATCGGTGATCAAAGTTGCGATTGACTTGGTGGGCGGAGATACTTGATATTGACGTCATCATGGTAGCGTGGCGATCCACGTCTTGTACGGAAAATGTGGATAATTCGAAACCGACCGCGTGGCGGTGATGCGGTCGCGGACCCAATCGGTGTGACGCATTGGCATGCGTGCGTCTTTGTCGGCATTCGAGTCGGCCATCGGTCGGCCGTGTAGAGTGGAACCGCGTCAACATCCCTGTCGGCCTCTGATCATCTAGGTGGCGAACCTACGTCATCATCGGAGTCAGCCCGGCTGTACGTCGGCATCCACATCATTACACGGTTGGCATTACCGTCATCGGCCCGATCATGAACCGGTAAGCGTATAAAACCGGTGACCGCGTCTTCATGATAAAGCGAATGGTTAGCCCGTGGCACCCTCACGTGCGACACGTGGCCCGATCTTCTGCTCTTTGTCGGCGATTTGGTTGTAATTTGTTTGTCGGTTTGTTTGTTTTAACAAAAATGCAATGGGGGTTTGACCCCGCGACCTCCCACATCCTATGTTGGCGCGCGACCGTCAGACCACGCATAGTTCGCTTTACTATATATGGCGCCGGGTTGTTTTGTTAAGATTTCGTTAAAATTTGGGTTAAAAAAAATGGACGGCCGGGGGTTGGAACCCTGAACCGGCCGGGACCCAAAATGCTAAGCCACCGATACGCCCTGCGTATAGTTTGGAAAATATGTGGCGTTGGTGGGTTTTGGTATTATTTTAAACCGAATGCCTATAAAAATAAAACAACCTCCTAATTTAAAATAAATAAACCAAACTATAATCCTTTTTAAGGATTAAATCCAAACCATCATAACAACATAAGCCCGAGAATGAAACAATAAAGGGGCATAAAATTGATTAAAAGGAGATTATTAAATATTTGTTATGTATAAATGGGGGATTTGGGAGATTTTTGTAGATTCTTATGTATTTGGAGAGATAAGGTGAATATTTGCAAATCAATTGGTTGAGAGCCAAATTGAGCAAATTCTTTTTATAAAAAGGGGCTTGAGGTGAGTGTTGAAATAAGTTTTCTTTTCAGGTGATGAAGTCCTGATGCTGTGGAGATTATCGAAAGAGAGGTCTTGTTGAAGAATTTTCTGAGCCATTGTTGTATGTCGGAGCCCTGTTATGCTGCCGAACTGATGGTCTTGGTGCATCATTGTAATCGATTTTGGAGTTAATCGGATCGGTCTCTCTATTGGAGTGGACTGGGAGGCGTAGTCACGTGCAATGGCGAACTCCGTTATCAAAAAGCGTTGGTGCACTTCTCTTCTTCTCTCTCTTCACATTTCTCGAACCTTCATTTTACATTATAATCACCTTGATTACGTTCTTTATGTTATTTCCTTAAGTTAATTTTGTTTTAATTAACTTGAAATAATCATTGTAAAGCATTGTAAAAGTTAAGCATTTAAACTGCAATCTAGTCTAGATCCTACACAGATCACCTGACTACCTTGATTTACCAGAACAAATGGAAGTTTTTTTACCAGAACATATGGCATAATTTGGAGTTGATTCTATGTTTGAGAATTCTTCCCTTTCTTTGTGCTGTCTTCCTAGTCATCTGAATCATAACCACAGTATCTGGATGATTTAGCAGAGTCCTCATCAACTTTGACATTTTCACTTTGAACCATTTTTCTTAGTCTTTTGTTAAAGCACCGGTAGGCCTTGCTTTTAGTAGAGTAACCTAGAAATATTCCTTCATTGCTTCTTGCATCAAACTTTCCTATGTCCTCATCTCTCTTGATGTAACACTTGCTTCCAAAGATCTTGAAATATTTAACAGTAGGCTTATAACCAAACCATAGTTCAAAAGGAGTCTTACCAGAATTACTATTGACATTTACCCGGTTTAAAGTGTACACATCAATGCTCACAACTTCACTCCAATAGATGTGAGGCACATTTCCTTCAATCATCATTGTTCTATCAACATCCAAAATTGTTCTTTTCTTCCTCTCTGCAACTCCATTCTATTGAGGGGTTCGAGGAGCAGATAACTATCTTTTGATTCCATGCTCTTCATAGAAAAAATTAAACTCCCTTGATTTGATCTTAGACCTTTCTCATTTTCTGCCATGGCCTTCAAACTTTTGAACTTTTCTAATGATTCACATTTTTCTCTTAAGAAAGCAATCCATATCTTTCTAGAGTAATCATCAATAAGCAAAATAAAGTACCTTTCTCCATGAAGACATCTGACTCTGGAGGGACCACATAGATCAGTATGCACCAGCTCTAGTAATCCATTTGAATGATGCTATTTGCTCTGAAAAGAAACTCTTGTCTATTTTCCCATCTGACACTCCTTGCAAATTATGTTAGCAGGCTTCACTAGCTTAGGTAGATCTCTTACTCCTTGAGTGGAACTTACTTTGACAATGTTATCAAAATTCACATGACACAACCTTCTATGCCATAACCAACTTTCATCTACTTGATCAATTAAACAACTTTCACTAGCAACATTCAGGTGAAAAATATTACCTTTTGTCTTTTTACCTGGAGCAATTACATTTCCAGAACTTCCAAGTATTCTGCATCTTCCAACTTTGAATTGAAGATCACAACCCTTGTCCACCATTTGTCCAACATTTAATAGGTTGTGCTTCAAACCTTCAACATAAAGAACATCATCAGTGTTATGCTTACCACCAAGGCAAATAGATCCTCTGCCACAAATCACACCAGCATTGTTATCTCCAAATCTTACAACCCCACCATCATACTTCTCAAGACTTAAAAATTTGGGTTTTTTCACCAGTCATATGATGTGAGCATCCGTTGTCACTAACCCACTCATCTTTTTCTTCAATTCAGGCTACAAGAGCTTTCTCAACTTTAGTAGATTCAGTAGCCACCAGACTATTTTCCTTGATAGCAAGGAACACCCATTCATCCTCATTTCCATTGTCTTTATCAGATTCTTCATCAGTCACTCCTTCTTCAACATAGTAACATTTCTTTTGAAATATAGATTTGTAAGGCTTAGATCTAGGAACTCTTTTAAGATACCTTGATGCAAAATGACCAATTTTACTGCAAGAGAAGCATTTAATAGGAAACATTTGTTTATACTTACCTTGTCCTCTGCCTTCTTTCTTCACAATCAGTGCTTCCAACTCTTCTACCTCTCTTTCTTCATCTTCAAGCTGTTTCATTTCTTCCTTATACTTGAATGAATTTCTAGAACACTCTCTCAGATCATATCTTTGCTTGTTTCTTCTGGATACAATAGCCTTAAATGCAGTTTTAGTCTTGGGAATAGATTCACCAAATTTTCTCAACTCAAAGGAAACAAGTTTACCAATCAGTGTATCCCTTGTCACATTCGTCAATGATCTGGTTTCTTCAATAGCATGAGCCTTTTATTTGTAGAACGGAGGAAATGATCTAAGCACTTTAGCCACAATTTCTTCCCCATTTAGGGTATCATCAACACATCTAATACCCATCACTATTTCATTTACTCTTTGCATAAAAGAAGAAATATTTTCATCTTCACCCATCCTCAAATTTTCATACTTTCCTTTCAAACTCTGTAGCTTAACCATCTTCACATGTACATCTCCTTCATACAAAGTTTCTAGCTTCATCCACATCTCATGAGCTGTCTTCAGATCTATCACATTTGTCATTTCTGAATCTGTTAGAGCACTCAACAAAGCTTTCATAGCCTTGACATTATTCACAGCTTCTTTAATCTCAACAGTAGTGGAAGGACCATTCTGAGCAATAACATATGGATTCTTTGTAATCTTCCAGAAGGGTTCACCAATACACCTCAAATGATACTCCATCCTAGCTTTCCACAATGAGTAGTTTGCTCCATCGAATCTAGGACTGTCCTTCTTGTACGATGCCATCTCAAATCACCTCAAGATTTTCAACTTCTTCAAAGGAACCTGCTCTGATACCAATTGTTCGAAAAACAAGGATAGACAACTAAGAGGGGGGGTGAATCAGTTGTCATAGAATATTTAAACCTTTCAAACTTAACTTAATATTAGATTTGATGAATGAATAGTAAACCATGAACAATCAACACACCAGAAGCACAAAGAACACCAAGATTTTTTATGTGCAAACCCTGTTAGGGGAAAAACCATGGTGGATGTTAGTCCAAAATATTATACCTTGTTAAAAGTATAATGAAAGATAATGGGAATACACATGCATTCAAGCACACTGCCTAGAGTTCACTACTCAAATACAAGAGGGCTTACTGCCCAATAATACACAACAATATGGATTAGATCTACAAGGTATGAACTGAGAAAATAGCTTCTACACAAGCTTGATTACAATTCTAGTTAAGCACAAAAAACCTTCTTCACACTTCACTCAAAATTTTTCTTACTCTGCTCTACAATCGAATGAATAGATCAATATTCACACACTTTCTCTTCTCTAGCTTTTCTTCACTTCATACTCACACTAAATTCACTCAAACAATCACTCTTATATATCTGCAACATGAAATTACATCAACAACCTTGTCGGCCAAAAATATAAAACATATTTACAATGTTGGCCCAAATTTACAAATAAATTTGCAATGTGAATCAAACACCATTGGAAAATATTATGATGCGACCTAAAAAAATATCCTCGAGTGTGCCAAATATTCAAATTTAAATCTTCAAGGATCCGCAACATGTTACAACCATCATGTCGGCCAAGAGCATGAAAACCCAAACATACCGAGAAAAATCTTCGACCACAAGCACATCAATCAACACTAACATACAAAAAGGATAGAGAATGATCTAGAAGCATCCAAAAACAATAAGAACTAATAGAGAAACATCTGTAGCAACAAGAATTACCAAAATCACATAAACTTCAATCAAGAACACTAACAAAACCCATAGAAATACTGTCAGAACACAATTGTTCATAGCATGATCAAATCTTCACGCCGACCTCTAAAACTTTTGGTAGATGAACTAGATACTCTCAGCAATAAACCCTTTAGTCCACAATAATTGATCTTCAGCGTATAGAACAAGACACCTTCATGATCTTCATTGTTCCACTGGTAACCTACAACTCTTCCTTTAATGATTTTCTCAATATTCTCGACATATACAACCTTTAATACAACAATGGTAATAGTGTTGACATCAATGAAAACCACATATCAACAACGCAACCACAACATCCAAAAAATCCAACATTAGAGGACTACAAAAAAGACTTGGAAAATCTCTACAAGGACACTCACGGCTTGGGCTCAAATTTGAACCACGGGTGCATGTGTCCTGCTCAATTGTCTAAATTTTCCTGTAAATTTATATGTTTTCCATGTTTGCATTAGAACAATAAATTGCACTATTAGCCTAGTTAGATCATTGTATTTCATCATTAGGACATTTCTGGATTTGGTTAAGGGATGGTTAACTCGCCTATCTGGCTATAAGTCAATCAAATACCTTGTCCAAATCCATAAAACACTCACTACCATTCAAATCTTTAATGAGACATTTAAAAAGGTGCATAAAACCTAGGGTCAAATCTTAAGGTCTCACTTTTTCTATGTTTCAATTATTTCTATTATTTTAGCATTCTGTTAGTTTAGTAAAACATTTAGACTTTAGTTTCTAGATAGATAGTAGAATTCATGTGTTTCTTGACCACGTTGTGTTCTCAAACTATATGAGACCACAAAATGCCATGAGGACATCCATGTGCCACACTTTCATCCTTGGCTGAGAGCTATCCAATTGCTCTCGAGACCTCTAAATTATGATCTTTTGGTCCTTGAAGTCCTTTTTGCAAAAATCTATCCTAAAACATAAATTACAGTAAAAACTCCTTGTCTTTTCAACTTTGTCACCTGAGCTTTTCCTTTGAGGTAGTTGAGGAGCATTTTCTCCTTGTAGACTCTTCTTGTCTTAGAGACTTGAGAGTAGCAAATCACCCCATCTACAATTAGATACAAACTACCAACTTGAATCATGTTTTTATGATCAAACAATGTCATCTTAACACAAATTTTTTTTGAACAATGTTTTTATGTTTAGTTTATTTGAAATTTCAAAAGTTAGTTATGAAAATTTGGCCAACCTAAGTATGAGCATTTTTTAAAAAAATTATATAAATATAAGTAAATGACACACACTCAGATGTGATGAATATTATTATTATTATTTTAAAGTAAATAATTAGCTATGAATTTTTTATTAGGACTTTTTAAAAATGTTAAAAAAATTCCAGCTAATCTATCTTGGTAAAAAAAAATGAAATTCAAATGGTTTTTTTAAACTTATAGCTAGTGAAGCATAGAGTGATAGATCTTTCAAATTATAAAAAGGATGGTTTGAAAATTATGAATATTTTTTAATCAATCTATCAATCAAGAATTTAGGCATAGTGCATGTAGAAAATAATTAATAACTGCCTATTAAATTCATAATCAAGCATATCTTATATTTTCAGAATGTTGGTACTTTCCTAAATAAACTCTTTTCATTTCATTAAATTTAGAGAAAGAAAATATTGTTAACACAAAGGGTGAAATCATGAAAAGATGATGAAACCTCTAAACATGTTGGAGCAATTGACCCCTTAGGCTTTACACTCCCAAACCTAAATTTAAAGCATTCTTAAGGTTAAAACCAAGGAAAAAGGTTTATATAAAAAAATAGATATCTGCTTTAAATAATGATATCCATTTTGGACAAGTGTTTTTATGTTTAATTTTTGCGGTCCAAAATGGATTATTGATTTTGGATGTTGAAAAAAAAGAAAATCATTTGTTGGGCATGGCAATGACCCCCACAAATTCTCTTCTCTCAATAAGCTCATGATTTATATACATTATATATAAAATCATGCTTTTATACACTCTTTTAAATAAAATTTGATTCTATCAATCATTAGAGTTCCTTGTTTTGCTTGTATAATTGGCAACAATAATTGTCATGAAGCCAAAAGAAAGATGAAACTTCAAGTGGAGGAAATTGAGGCAATTAGGGAAAATATAGAGCAAGGAAGATGATCAGAAGAAAATTTCTGGTGGATACTGTTGAAGGTGAAGGTTCTTATTTACCCTTAAATGAAATTCAAATTGGAGTTTCTAATGTTGAATATAATGAAATTCTTGAAATTTTTTTTGACTATGATATTTGAAATGGAAATGTTGAACATGAAAGTAAAAATGCTACAAAATATGATGAAGCACCTATTGAGAAGAGTAACATCATAGAAAAAGAAGAAGAAAAATATAGACAAATTCTTGAACAATATGGATGTAGTGTTAAAAAAAGTAACCCTTTTTCATGCTTAGTTTGGGAATGAGTAATTAAAGATAAAATGGACTTAATTGTGCCTTATTTAGGGTATTGTAAAGTGTTTTCCAACACTTTCACACTAATATAGGGCTTCATTTATTAATTGAGGTTAATTAGAGCTTAATTGGCCCCTTAAATTCAAATCCAAGCCTTATTTATTGCATTTTATGAAGGATTTATCCTGACACTCATTAATAATATTGCATAACATTTAATTTGGCAAGGTTTGAGTCCTAGGATAGTGACCTAGGATCCATTCACCACTTGGTGAATGGGTCCCCACTATATCCTAGGACCCCCTTTTGGCATATTATTTCACCTCCCTAAAACTTGGTCCTAGAAAATTGTGCTAGGATCTATTCACCCAAGGTGGCGAATGGGTCCTCCTTACTTAGGAAACCACTTTTTTTAACTTATTTGAGGCAATATTTTAATGATTTTGAATCCTAGATCTGATGTCGGCTTGTGTTATTTGAATTTCAGGGTTAAATCTTTAGTATAAAAACAAGACTAATTCACATAGTTTCACCTAGCAAGTTCAAGTTATCATTAGAGCACTTCCACAAGAGCATTATAGATCATTCAAGAGAATTTTAAGGACATTCAAGGGAAGATTATTGAAGTTTTATTTTAGAAATCCAAGACCATATCATCATGTCAAATGCATAATGCATCAAGCATGTGGTTGAGCTAGTGTGTTGATGTAGTATTCAAGATCCAAGTTAAACATTGCTCCATATCCAATTCAAGATCAACATCTACATTCTTCATGGACACTTCATGTTAGATTACAGGTTTACATTCCAAGACATCATTCAAGGTATCATCATTTATGTTTCATTTTTCATGTTCATATTTCATTGTTTCATCATAAGGTTTAATTACATAAATGGGGTTTGACCAAGGCAAACCCCTATTCCCTAATAATCAACAAGTTTTCTCCTCTTTGATGTGTGATTGTAGGTTTTGGGTTGAAGCTCAAGTGGAGAAAAAGATTGAAATAAAAGTTACAAAAGTTGTCATCTATACTGCAAGATCACAAAAAGATGTCTACAAATTTTTTTTAGACTTTCGGGAGTTGGTCACTTGGGAGTTGGAAGTGCAGAAATTGAAGAACAAAACTAGGAAATCAGTTTTTAAAAACCCTAACAAGGACCCATTCACCACCTTGGGTGAATGAGTCCTTAGTGAGCCATGGAAAATAACTTTTTGTGAGAGGTATGTAACATTTATCCCTTCAAAATTCTCCCTAAAGGCTATAGGTTCCATTAGTTTTATGTTCAAGATTCCAAATGCACTTTATAGATCACAATTTGGAGTTTATTTGCTATGTTTAATCTTTCTCCTAAAGACCATGTTTAGTCAGTTCTGTTAGGACACTTTGTGCCTGAGCATGACACTTTGCACCAAAATAGGACACTTTGCAATTATTTTTGAGATAAGTTTTAAGTGTCCTCCACTCATTTGATTTGCATAAAATAAGTTGTGTTTGATAGCTTTATGTTTGATAGATACTCAAATTTGGTCTTACATTTCAGTTTTGAGTTGGTTTGGTATTTTATTTCCATCTCCCAAAAGTGCATTTCAATCATATTTAGTCATTTTATACACATAAGGGAAATTGCAAGATTCCTTAAAAAATTCACTTACCCAAGGGTTGAAAGTAGATTTTTAACTTGAGGGATCTCATTTCCTGAATGAAATAGAAGAATAGTTAGGTTCATTAGACTCATTTTTTCCTTTCTATTTATAGTAAGTTTTGTGAAATAACCAAAATTTGGTATAAAACCATATGTGTAGTGAACCCTAACCCATTTTTCCATATTTCAATGGATTTAAACCCCATGAAATTAAATTGCACTCCATAATCCATTTTTTCATAACATTGATGAAATTGATAACACACATGAAACAATAAAACTCAATGTATCTCCAAATTATATAAGAAGAGATAAGCTTTGTGAAGAAGAAAATGAAATCCCGCATTCATAATTTTGCATGAGCCTGTTAAAGGTATAAAACATAAAATAATCCAAAAATGGTTACTTGAAATTGATGAAAACATAATAGAAATACTTGAAAGCAAGAGGCCATTACAAACTATTCAATTGTGGGATTCAAAACTTTACAATGAATACTTTTTTGATCAAACATTAATTGAACAATATAAAATTTTTGTGTAATTACTAAAGATGTAAAAAATAGGACATTTATTAAATAAATTAAAGATTCAAGTAAATTAATAAGACCAGTAGCCTTGCATATCCATTGGGAATATGAGTTGAGAGAGTATGGTCACATTGGAAAAGATATTTAACAATGGAGGCCATTACAAGAATAAATTAAAATTTGTTCATGAGGATGATGTTGAAGGGGTAAATTTAGGGACAAATGAAATTCTTAAGATGGTATACATTGGCAAGAGGCTAAAACCCCATGAGAAGAAAATACTTGTATCTCTTCTAGATAAATTTATAAATTTATTTATATGGTCATATGATGAGTTGAAGGCATATAGGGAGGAATTATATTTTAACATACTATCCCTTTCTAGCCTAATGGAAAACCATTTAGGAAAAAGTAGGGGCCCATCAATCCTCCCTATATGCCTTAGATGAAAATAGATTTGATGAAAATGAAAGAGGATGGAATTATTAAGGTGATTAGGAATTTTGAATGGGTGTCTAATATTGCTCCAGTAAGAAAGAAGAATGGGGAGATAAGATTTTGTGTAGACTTCAAAAATGTCAACCTTAAATCCCTTAAAACAACTACACTCTTTGAAGCATGAATCATTTGATATAACTAGTAGGATCAAAATTTATGTCCATGATGGATGTTCTTTTAGGTTACAACCAATTGATTGTAAAGGAACCAGAGAAACACAAGATGATATTTACTACTCCATGGGGTACTTATGTTTACGTGAGGATGCCATTTTCTTTTAGGAATATAGGTTCATAATTTTAGAAAGAGATGGACACAACTTTTACTGGTCTTATTGAATAGGTCATGGTAGAGTATGAGGATGATTTGATCACATTTTTAAAGGAGAGAGGTAAAATTCGAAAATACCTCAAACTGATTTTTCAAAGGTGTTTAGATTTTGGGATTTCTTTAAATCCTAAGAAATGTAAATTTGGTGTTGATGAAGGAAAATTTTTGGGACACATTGTGTCAATGAATGAGGTAAATGGAATTGATCTTGAAAGAGTTAAGAAAATTAGCCTTATCTCTCAACTCGAATTTTTGAAAGTAATTTAGTCATTCTTTGGGAAAATAAATGTTGTTTGGAGATTTATTTATAAATTTATTGGGAAAACCAAAGCTATGTTGAAGATGCTAAAGGAGGGACAATCAATTTAATGAAGTGCAAAACCAATTGAAGCATTTAGGTACATTAAGAAAGAAATTTATGAGACACCTATTTT
The DNA here is from genome assembly GCA_007258455.2 of Sequoia sempervirens. Classification (NCBI taxonomy): domain Eukaryota; kingdom Viridiplantae; phylum Streptophyta; class Pinopsida; order Cupressales; family Cupressaceae; genus Sequoia; species Sequoia sempervirens. The sequence continues at coordinate 26,202 of VDFB02379072.1, read as the reverse complement.
CGAAAATAAATTAAATTCAAATCCTCTTCAATTGATTTTTACCTCTTATTATACCATTGCTACAATATTACTACAAAAGAACACAGGTGGATATGATCAACCTATGACATTTTTAGTAAATCTTTACAAGAAGTTGAACTAAAATAATCACAAATAGAAAAGCATTCTTATGCTTTAGTTTGAGTTGTTAAAAAAATTAGGTCATATCTTGTGGGTATGAATATCATTGCATATGTATTAGACCTAACTATAAAAGATATCTTCATGTAGTAGGAAACATTAGGTAAGAGGTGCAAGTAGATAAATAAAATTCAAGAATATTACATGGATAAATTTAGACCATTAAACTTGTTAGAGGTTAAGTTTTTCCTAATTTGATGGATAATTCCAACTTGGAAGCATGAAAGGTAAATGAACTTAATGATGTTGTTGTAATGTTGTTGTTGTGTGTGCTCTAGATAAGGATCCATGGTATGGGTATATTATTTTTTATTTGATCACCATGAATCTCCCCCCTCTATGATTGGTGTACATGGAAGGACCCCTAATTTACAGTCATAGAGATATGTGATAATCCAAGGTAAACTGATGTGGGGGAATCATGGAGTTATTCTCAAATGCTTGAAAATTAACCAAGCTAATGAGGTTATGAAAGAGTATCACCAAGATGTATTTGGTGGGCACTTTAAAGCCAATACCACTGCACACAAAATATTGACATATTGATGTTGGTGGCCAATTTTTTTTAAGGATGTTGCATGGTTGATAAGAAAATGTGACACCTTCCAAATTTTTTTTTGGTATGCTAACTTTTTTTGTACTTCCTTTGTTTCCATTTGTTGTTGATAATCCTTTCCAATAGCGGGGTGTTGATTTCATCAAGGAAATGCAAAATGAATATAGCAATGGATTTAAGTGAATTTTGGTAGCCAAATATTACTTTAGCAATTGGGTTGAGGCTACCCCCACTCTTAATGCCTCTTCCAAGGTGGTGATAGAGTTTTTAATTGGAAAAACTATTACTAGGTTTGGGGTCCCAAACATAATTATTACTAGTAGTGTCATGTGTTTCAGGTCAAAGGATATGCAAGACATGTCTATCAAGTTTGGTTTTGACCTAGTAAATTCTTCCATGTATCATCTATAAAGTAATGGATAATTTGAATCTAGAAATAAGAAATTGATGAAGATCATTAAGAGAACATTAGATCATAATAAAATGTGGTATGATAAGCTTGAGTTTTCTCTTTGGGCTGATATGGTTACTATCAAATAGGATATTGGATGTACCCCATTTGAATTAGTTTATGGAGCTAAGGTGAATATGCCTATCAATTCAAGGATTCCTGTAGATTAGTTATCATAGGATGTAGGTGAGGATTAGTGTGATGCATTATCACATATAATTATGGCCTTGAATGAGTTAGATGAAACAAAAAGAGAAGCCCACGATAAAGTAATTCAATATAAGTAGATCATGAACATTATGATGATAGAAAGTCATCCCAAAGAGAATTTTAGGTTGGTGATTTAGTTCCTCTTTGGAACTCCAAGTCTAAATATAAGGGAAAACACACAAAATTTTATCCTTTGTAGCTTGGGCCTTATGAAGTATCTAAGAGGTATAATCCAAATGAGTACCGTCCCCTCGATTTTGAAGTTGAACTAATGGAGCTACATGTGCATGAAACATATTTAAAGAATTAAGTGATGCAACTCAAGAATTTTAAATTTTGAGTCAATGATGAATTATAATTTTATTTTTCATCTATGAGTAGTCTTGTTTCCTTTTAGACTAGCATGGTATTTTGTAATTTTGAATATTTTTATGGTCAAGCAGAAGGTTCTAAGCTCTTGTTATTCCTTCAAGGGGCACAAGTTACCAAATAGAGCTACTATAATGTTTATATTTTTCCTAAGTCCCTTCCCATGTTCATTCCTTAATCCTTCACCTAGATGATAATTGATTAGAGAGATCTTACATGGGTCACCTTGGAGGAATTGTACCTTGTGCCTAACCAAAGAAATTCTAAAGTTGTTTAAAGTGTTCCTTTTTTGAGTTTTGCATTTTTCAATTGTTTGCACGTTGTCTTAAAATTTTTGATCATTATTGAGCTATGCTTCTTTCCCCTTCACAATCCATTAAAAATTAGTTATATAAATGTTTTAGGTTTTGATCTTCAACCTTAATTCTTAACCTTTATCTCTTTCATGTTTCTTTTCCCTTTCCTTCCACCAAACATCAAAAATCCAATGGAATCTTTTAAAATATACCTAAGTCTTAAAATTTTGGCATTCAAGGGTTAGCCATCCTCCTTAATGCTTCCCATTATTTTTGATAAGGTGCACAAGTCTTATTCCCAATCCTCAACCTTGAAGTCATTATATTTGGTCTTCAACATTAAAAATTCCTTCTTAAATTCTATCTTATTTTTGATAAGGTATAAGTCTTCCTCCTAATCCCTGATCCCCAATCCATTTCCCATTATCAAACCTTCAGGTAAGTCTTTTGGATGTCAGGTCTTTGGCATTCCATCTATTCCTTTTTTCCTCTTCAAGTATAAGGTATAACATAGACTTGAAGGCTGATTCATAATGACTCAAAGAATGATTTTCTTGGTGGAGTTTTGTAGTTGCTCCTCCTTGTTTTGGGGTTTAATTATTTAGTGATAGAAATAAAGCTCGATGTATAATGACCAATAAGGATTGAAATTTTCATGAGTTGAAGTAATTTTAATGTTTCCCTCTCAAGCATACCTTTAGATCAAATCCTAATACATTGAAAGGTCTCCCAAAACATTATTTTCGATGACATGTTGCTCCCACCAACTCACATTAATGGAGACACTTCTCCTAGCTACCTACATTCAATGTTAGGAATTTCTAATGATTGTAGGAATCCATTTTGGATCAATTTATTTTTGTCCCTTGATCTTTTACAGCTATATTGATCATTTTCTAGGGTTTACTCTTTCAAGAGTATTTCTTAGGAATGAGCAATCATTTTCAACATGATTGGATAATTCAAATAGTAGATATTTGTGTAGGTGAATATTTAGAAGGGTAATCATTAGAATATTAAGCATAGATCAATGAATTTTAAAGAAATAAATATTTCAAACTATCATATAATATTGTAATCATTATTATTTTTAGTTTAATAGCTCCAACTATAGGTATTCTGACTCAAAAAATGTATCAAACCTAACATACTTTTTTTAGCACATTTTCTACTACATATGTAATCACTATTAGAGAATTTTGATAAGATTCTAAGTTTGTTGTACTAGTTTTAGTAACTCTTCTATATATTTACATATGAGTTTGAGTAATATTGTTGGATTACTATGTAGATGAATATAAAATTTATTGTATGTTGATTCTTTAAAAATTAGATCACTTTAGTTTTGAATTTGTTCCTTGCTCTTTCTTCTTTTTACTTTAATATATAGCCTAGGAATAGGAATAAATCTCTTATGTGATTCCAATCATCATTTTAAAACACCAAATTTAAAATATATTATAGTACAATTCCAATATGTGTGTTTATGATTTCATCATTTAAAAGGAAAAGGAAAAATATCTCTAGTAAATCATGAAACTCACTCCATCTTGAAAAAATGTGTAAGATGTCCTATCAGCTATATTGATGCAGAGCAGGGGGTGGGATCACAATCCAACTCAAAAAATCCAGTGGTCAAAACCCTAACACATCAAACAAAAATTTTTCTTCACAAATTGCCATTTTTCCTAGTAGCACGACAAACACCCTTTTTCTAACATAATTTACAAATAAGGCCTCAAAACCAAAAATAAATCATTCTTCTAGATACCATTTTTGGTATTCAATAGCATATCTAGAGTGTAGGTATGATTTTTTTGAAACAAATCCCTCAAAAAGTGAGTGATACGCTGTTCACAAGGCCTAATTAGGCTCATTCAACAAGGCACTTATTGGTTTTTCACCCTCTCAACCTCAATTCTATATTCTAAAGCCACAAAAACATCATATGGGGTCTACACATGCAAATCCTATCAAGTAGAATGGTTTCCAAATACCTTTTCTATAAAACCCTACTCCTATGCAACCTTTTATGCTTAAAACAAGAGGTTTTCCACCTAGGGCATCACTCAATCTTCATCAAATCTCCTCCCTTGCTCCTACCAACACCATGAAATAAAAATACACCCTATATAACCCCATTCCACCAATTATCAAGTATTTTCATTGGTGGAATGGGTCACAAATCATTTTTTTGCACTCAAACCCTCAAACCCAAGGTTTCCAAGCAATTTTTAGAAAATTTTCTCTAACTCACACAAATCCTGATGAAATAAGAAGAAAAATAACAAGGATTCAGATCTCCATCAATTCTAAACAAAATTTGATCACTTATAGGCCATACAAGGCCATATTGTTTGCTGTAGTAGCGATTTTTTCCTTAAAAAACATAGAAAACAAGATCTTTGTTATTCAAAATTTCAAAATTACATCAACAACATCCTCCAATGATGAAATCAGGATTTTTATGCATTTCCAAGCCTTCCCAACTAGTTACAAATTAAATTTTAAACTCCTTTACTGTTGAACTTCCCTTAAAGCCAAAATTGCAATTTTTATTTTTTTGACAATAGTGGCAAGCCACTAATATTTTATTATATATATAGTATAATTTTACAAAAAATGGTTCAGGGGAGCATACTGGTAGGAAAGTACCAATATGAAAACCTACAGTTATCACTCCAATAATAATAGGATAAGTACAAAGACCAATTACATCATTTATACAAAAATGTTGATTGTTCAAAATGTAGCATTAACCCAGACTAACCTGAAGTTGAACATATACCCAACCCATACAAAACAACTCAAAATGAGTTTTAACCCAACCCGTACATAGATGAAATGTTTAAAACCCCAAATTAAACCCAATAACACTTACAAAACAACTCAGAATGAGTTTTAACTCAACTTGAACAAAGATAATTCATTTAAAAGACCCAATTTAAGCCCAAAATATAACACAAAAAGACCCATTAACAAAAAACCAGTGTGCTATTAGTGATTTCTATCATCAATCGCTTGAACATTTGTTGAATTTTCATCCATGCCTTCTATATGCAAATAATTTCTTGCCGCAAACCTTCGAGCATTACCCCTAGGTTCTAAGTGTAACGGTAACCAAGACGTAGCCCTTACAAAAAAAGGCATACAAAAATGATGTGCATTGTGACCTTGATTCTGAACATTTCAACCACTATTCAATGGGTGGTTTGAAAAATTTACCTACAATTGAAGGTCTAACTACAAGCCTTGATTAACAGGGTGAAATTTTTGTGAACAAAGGAAGGGAAAAGCATAGAATTTGTCTTTAATTTCTACCTCCATTAGTCTACAGACTCTTTTTCTCTTTTTCCTTAGAGCCCGCAGTAAAATGTTTTCATTTAAATATTACAGGGAAAGCCCAAAGGAATCAAAGATTTCTTCAAAACCCTAGAATTTTTGTACCCATTTTCTAGGGAAGATACCCCCAATAAAACATTCTCCATAAAAGTTATATTGTTGTACCACTCGAAGAATAACATTATCAATGTGAAACTGAAACTTAACGGACTTTCTAGCCAACTCTTCAATATAATTTAGAGATTGAAACATGGCCAAAGCATTTAAAAGAAATATAGAAATCACCTGTGAGGGAAAGAGGAGATGATGAGCATGAGGACTGGTTACCTTAATGCCAAGCACAATTCAAATACTTTCCTCCACTTGAACACAATCGATTCTGAACATGGAATTGAGAATCTCCTGTGTAATATATTCTTCAATGGGATTTTCCCAAAGTTGAACTGGTAATAACATTATATAATTCTAGGGGTGGAATGCCATTATTCTTTCAACTCAATGAAAATACAACCACCAACAAATTAAATCCAGAGCCTTCACAACCGAAATGAAAATTAAATCCAGAGCAAAGAAATGTGAGGTCGATTAGTGATAAAAGCTCATTTTTAAAGAGGAGATATCATTAAAATGCAAAGAGAAATGTACTGGGAGCATAATTTTCCTTAAATGCTCATACATGCCAATAGATAGCCAGAGAACTTAATATCAATGATGGAAAATCCAAATATGATTATCCTGTACCCATAAGTTGCTGCCAAATTTGAAACAACACAATAAAATAAGGTGATAAGACCCATTCTGAATGTTTAAAAGAATGCCATTGTCACCAAGTGAAATTTAACTAACCTTTCAAAGATATCCAAATGTTTAAAATAAGGCCATCTTCACCAGGTGACATGTAACCATCCTTTCTGAGGTACTCAAATCATAATTATTGGATATGAATTCATTTTCTTATCCTCATTCAGATTCATTATGAATCGAACACAAAAAGCTTGATGACAATGGCATCAATTTAAACAAAAACAAACATATCTTATGTAAATGGTACTAAATGATCATTAAAAAGAATACTTTGCCTCAATTATGTGTTTCAAATTGGCTAGCTCCTTAGCCGATAAGGATCAATACTGCAAAATTTTTCATAATAGATATGCTCTATACTTAAATTCCACGATATCCCCTTTAACACATGTGTTTAGCTTAGCTGATAAGAATTACATTTTGCAAAATTTTTCATAACAGATATGCTTTGTAAATAGTTTCCAATTCATGCATGCGAGCAATGTACTTGGATGCCACAGTTCCCTAAATCCTATAGACTTCATAATAAAACATTAGAAGCACATGATGAAAGAAAATCATGTTGATATAATATGATGTTACCATATGATGATGAAACCATACGTCATCAGATTTAGGAATAAAGAAACTTTGAAAATTTTGTCTACATGGTCTTTTCAACCATGTGTCAATAAATGAAGGAGTAATAAGTTTTGAAAATTTTCCTACATGGCCTTTGCGTCTTGCTCAATTAACTCTACCAGTTGAGGGAATGCATTTAAAAAATTTCAGTCATGAATTTCCCTTAACTTTGTTTTATCACTTCCCAGCCCTGCTAGGAAATTTGCTACCTTATTCCCTTCTCTGTAAGTATGCGAAATAGCTGAAGACTCAAGCTTATCTAGGAGTGACCAAACTTTGTTTCGCACATAATTCAAATTCCAGTTTTGGACTTTCCTTGCCCTAATTGCATTAATAATTATTAATGGATCCCCCTCTATATGAAGCTTTGAGAAACCCATCTGAATTGCCAATTCCAAACCTAATAAAAGAGCTTGTGCCTTTGCATAATTATTTGTACCAAACTGCAAATGGGAAGAAGAAGCTTCCAATACTACTCATGATGCATTTCTAATACAAACTCCTACCCTAGATAAGCTTGGATTGCCTTTAGATGCCTCGTTGAAGTTCAATTTAACATAATCCTTTTGAGGGGGAGATCATTTGACTGTTGTTTTATCAATCTTTTTGTTGACATTTTTTAGAAGACTCCCATCAAAAGGTTATCTAATATGATTCCATTCTTTCATAATGGAACTATCCCAACTCATAAAGGATGAATTAATAAGTTTCTCTCTTTGAACACATGAGTTGACCCCCTCTGAGATTGCCTTTTCAATTTTCAAGAGAACCAGATCCACTGAGGATTTAGTTCTCCTAAAAATTCTCAAGTTTTGTTCCCACCAAATATTCCAAATTACCAGAGCTAGAATGATGAACCAAATAAATGAAAAAATGATGACTGATATATCACAGGCCAGGCTTGGAAAAGATCCCAGATGGAATTTGGTAATGGGATGGAAAGGTGAAGTTTTCTTTAATAAATTCCCAACATTGATTGGCTATTATGCATTTCATAAAAAAATGGTCTACTATTTCAAATTCCACTTCACATAATGGGCACTTGAAAGGATCAACAATCTTTAATTTAACTAGATAATCACTGGTTAGTATTCTTTTCTACAAGGAAAGCCATGCAAAATTCCATGCCTTCAAAAGAGCTTTATTGTTCCAACAAAAGTAAAATGCACGTTGGGGTTTAGAAGAATATTTAGATTGTGCTAATACTACATATCCATCCTTAACTGAATATGAGCCTATTTTTGAAGCTGACCATATTATTTTGTCTGAATTTGATAAAAAATAAACAATTCTTTCATTCAAACATTTGTTAAAAAGTTTCAATTGCTAGTTGTTCAACAAGGTGGATGGGGGTGATTTCCAAGTTACTTTTCCCAATAATGTATTTGAAGAGTGAACATAATCTAAAAATTTTTCACCCCAAGCTTGACATAAAATCATTCTTACCTCTTGAAGCTCTTGATTAACTACTAAAGGAGGTTTCCCAATCCATGAATCTACCCAAAATTTAACACTTCTTCCATCATTTATTTCCCAAGAGGAATATTTGGTAATGAAGCTTCTGCTATTTATGATGAAGTTCCAGATTGTAGACCCCTTTGGAGGATCTGTAACTATAAATATTTTGGTTGGATTTTCATTCTCTAGGTATTTGGATTGCAATAATTTTTTCCATTTGGCATTTGGATTAGTATACATTTTCCATGCAAGTTTGGCATTGAATACTTTATTTTTCCATGTGAGATTTTGAACATCGCCCCACTTTTTTTTTCCCTTTTTCCAACCCTTCTAAGGAGATTAGAGGAATCTTTTTTTTCTCATCAATATTGCCTTTCCATAGGAATGCTCTTATTATCTTTTCAATTTCAAGAATAATAAAGGTAGGTGCTTTAGGAACTGCTAAAAAGTAATTGGGAATTGATGATAAGACTGATTTGATTAGAATAATTCTCTCTACTAGTGACAACCACCTAGCTTTCCAGATGAGAATTCTTGATTTTAATCTTTCAATGACCTTATCCCAATAGAAAGATTTGTTTGACCCTTTAAAAAATGGTATACCCAAATATGAACAAGGCAGTTCTGCCTCTTGAAAACCTAATGTTTAAACAATTTTCTTCCCCAAATCTTCAAAAGTGTTTAAAACATAAAATTTTGACTTAGCAACGTTTATTTTCTAGCCAGAAGTTGATGAGTATTTATCCAAGACTTCTTTTACTTGCTTAGCTTCCATTACTAATGATTTATTAAATAGAAGGGTATCATCCACAAAAAGATTGTGCATTACTGAGATTGAAGTATTTGGAATTTGAACACCTTGCCAAAGATTCTAATTGTCTCAAAAGAATGTATCTTCTTAAGGTTTCCGCCATAATTATGAAAAGCAAAGGAGAAAGAGGATCCCCTTTCCTTACACCTTGGGTGGAACTGAAAAAACCACGAGATTCCCATTTATTATTACTAAAAATTTAGCCCCATAAAGACATGACATTATCCATCTTCGCCATTGAGAAGAACAACCAAATTTTGATAAGACCTTATTGAGGAACTCCCAATTTACCTTATCAGAAGCCTTCATCATATCTAATTTGACAATAAAAGTTGATAGTTTTGATGTGGTTAATGAATGTAGCACTTCATGTGCTACAATTGCTCCTTCATGAGTTTCCCTTCTGGGTACAAAACCTCCTTGTTCAAGGGAAATGATTTTTGGAATAAGAGATTGTAATCTCAGATAAATTGCCTTCGTATAAATTTTATAAATTGTATTGCACAATGAGATAGGCCTAAATTTTGTAAATGTTTTAGGCTCTTTGACTTTGGGGAGAATGGCTATATTGGTGACATTAAACTGCTTGAACATATATCCCATTCTCCTAGACTCTTCAAGAGTCCATAAGAGTTCAAAACATATGAAGTCCCAACATTTCTAAAAGAATAAAGCCATATAACCATTTGGGCCAAGAGCTTTTTCTGGTGGAAGTGAGAAGACTACATATCTCAATTCCTCTAAGGTAAACGGTCTCATCAATTGGTTATTATCTTCATTATTAATTAAATGAGGGATTGTGGCTAGTAGATCATTTTCATTATTGGCCTTATTAACATTAGTTATTTGGGGAGCAAAAAGAAGCTTTGAAAATAATTTAATGCCCTCATTATTGATATCTTCTTCCTTTGTTAACCAGTTTCCTGAAGCCAATTCCTGAATTGAATGAATTAATTTTGCCACCTTTTTAATCTATGCAGAAGCATGTAAATTTTTGTGTTTTGATCCCTCTCTTTTAACCATAACTCACAAGACTTTTGTCTCCAATATGATTCTTCCCTTGCACATAGTTATGCCCATTCTGCCTGTAATGCCTCCTGTTTTTCATATAAATCTGCATTTAGTCCATTTTGAATTATGCATTCATGCAGAGTTGTAAGTTCTTTAAATACCGAGTCCTTCTGATGGGAAATATTTTTGAAAACTTGCTTGTTCCAAGTCTTTATTTGATGTTTAATATCAACCATTTTCTAGTAAAATTGGAACATTTTAGTCCCCTCCTCATATGGAGCATTCTCCCACCATTGTTTTAGCATATCAAGAAATTGAGGGTGCCTAAACCACATACTTTCAAACTTAAAGAAATATTTTACCCTTGGAATAGTTATGTCTAAGATGTCTAAACAAATTGCATAATGATCAGATTCTGGATAAGGCAGAATATCAAAGTTTAGCTTATGTGGGGAAGTGAACCAGTTGGGGGACACCAAAAATATATCTAGCCTCTTTGCTATTTGTAAGAAACCCTTTCTTTTGTTAGTCCAAGTGAATTCTCCAGATTTTGGTTGAATGTCTCTCAAAGCATTTGAAAGGATGAAATGACTAAAATCAGCCATAACACTGGATGGAGGAATAAGACCACCACTTTTTTCTTCCAATGAAATTATTGCATTGAAATATCCTACAAAGATAAACTTATCATTATGAATTACACCATTTTTCCTAGAAATTTTGTTCCAAAATTTTTTCTTTTCTATTGTGGAGGTAGGTCCATAAACATTTAATAACCAAAAATGAAGATGGAATTTTGTAACTTCTACTAGCTGCCATAAGTGCCGATTTTTATGAGATTTAACTTGCACTAATTTCGGGTTCCACAATACTAATAGCCCTCCTAAAGCCCCTTGAGCTAGAGAATGTGTAGATGCCCATCTATTCCATTTCATTATTGAGGATTCAAACATTTCTTCTGAGCTTTTGGTTTCTTGAAGAAGAAAAATATCTACTCCACAAGCATCTATCAATTGCTTGATGTGAGAACCATATATAAAGGGTTTAAGATAGCTAATCTATTTGGCCTAGTGATAGCTTTTGGGTCTAACTAGATAGCTTGGGTTTAGCTATCATCTATTATCATTTTCTTATTCTAAGATTTAGATACCTATTTAGGTATACCCCTAGGAATACTCTCTTAAGTCTAAGCTAAGCTCAAAGTGTAAAATATATAACCCATTTTTGTTGAGTTAGCTTAAGATCCTCCATAATTATATTCATGAAGAGAAGTCATTTAAAGACCTAGTAGGAACCAACAGTGATGAAATATATTGTATCAACTTCCAGTGGCCATGCATTTTGGGTACCTAAGGGTGCTCATTCCTTGTAGCTAAACATTATAACAAATAAAAAAATGTTATGACACTAGAGACTTAATCAAATTGGTGGGAAGAGTCTTAGATCCATGAACAATAAATGTCTCAAAGGGGGTCTTGATGATTGAAATCTTGAATTTGATTTTTTTGAATATTGCATTTATCAAAAGAAAAACCATGTTTAGTTTTATTTTTTCTCAAAAATATATTGGTGTTTCAAACTATATTCATTTTGATGTGTTTGGTCTTGTTAATATTCCTTTGTTATCAAAAAATGTATATGTTTTTTATTCATTGATGATTACAGTAGAAGGATATTTGTTTATTTACTCAAGAGTAAATATGAAGTCTTTAGTTTGTTTAAGGAGTTTAAAGCCTTTCTCAAAAACCATACTAACAAAAAGATTAAGTTTTTGAGGACTAACAACGATGGTGAGTTTTGTTTGTTATATTTCAACAAGTTCTATAAAGAGCATGAGATTTAGAGGAAAAATATGACTCAATACACCCCTTAGTAGAATGAAGTTATGGAGAGGATGGTCAAGGAATTAATGGAGATGGATAGGAGAATGATAAGTGGAGTTGGACTTGAATAAATTTTTGGGGCTAAAGCTTTAGACATTGCATGCTATTTGGTAAATAAATCTTCAACATTGGTGCTTGTTGATAAGAAACCCATGGAGGTGTGTTAGAAAAATAAGCATTTGATTATAAATTTTAGAGTATTTGGTTGTGAGTCATATGCACATGTGTTGAATGAGAAGAGGTCAAAGTTAGAAAACAAAGCAATTAAGTGTATCTTAATTGACTATGGTGTTAGTATGAAAGGGTACAAGATTTGGGATATAGTGGTCAAGAGGATTCTCTACAATAGAAGTGTTATTTTTAAAGAGTCAAAACAAATTTTTGATCTTTGTAGCTAGAGAAAGAAGAGATGGAAAAGGAACTACACACACCTATTGGACCTAATGATAATGAGATCTCTATCATATTTGAAAGTTTTGAAGAAGAACCTTATTCTCAACCATTGAGGAGGTCTACATGACTTAATTGGAAGCTAAAAATATTTAGATATTAATTTTTAGATTCTAGTTGTGTTTTTTCTTTGATTGCTAACACTAACAATCCTAGAACTATGAAAAAGGATATGAGTATGAGTGATACAAATTCATATATAAAAGTTAGGGATGAAGAGCTTCATACATTGAAGAAAAATAACACTTGGGGTCTAGTACCTTTTCCTAAAGGACATAAAATTGTTGGTTAAAATGGGTGTTCAAGAAAAAGCTTGGTCTAGATGGCAGTGTTAAAAATTATAAAGTACGATTGGTCATGAAGGTCTATCCATAGGTGGAGGGAATTGGTTATAGTGAAATATTATCTCCTATAGTAAAGTTGACACTCATTTGGTTCCTCTTATCACATGCTACAACTTATGATTTAGAAGTTAAGTAGATGGATGTGAAGACAACATTCCTTAATCATGGTGATTTGGAGGAAATCTATATGTTACAACTAGAGTATTTCATTATCAATGATAAAGAAAATCTGGTTTACAAGTTGGAGATGTATCTATATGGTTTGAAATAGTCTCCTAGGATGTGGTACCAAAAGTTTGATAACTTTATGTTGATTTTTCGTGTTCTAGAGGTCTAAATCTAATGAACACATTTAATATAAGACTATTAATGGTCACATTCTCATTATTATGTTGTATGTAGATGATATGATGTTTTTAAAATGGTAAGGGTTTAATTTGTGAGTTGAAGTCTTAGTTGTTAGCACAACTTGAGATGAATGTTATATGTGCAACTAAGTACATCTTGGGAATTGATATCAAAAGATACAAAGTCAAAAATTATTTTTTTAAGCTAGAGTAATTATGCTAACTCAATGTTGGAGATACTCAACATGATATCTTGTAGGTCATTTTACATAATATTCTAGAAGTTAAAAAATTATTTGTGGAGGATTGTTCAAAATCACCTATTGAGATTGAGAACATGACTAAAGTACCATATGCAAGTTTTGTTGGAAATTTTACATATGTAATGGTCTATACAAGGCTAGAAATTTCCCAAGTAGTGGGATTATTGAGTTGATTTATGGCTAATCTTGGATGGGTATATTGGGATGTGATGAAGCAATTACTTAGATATCTACGAGGTACTTATGAGCATTCCCTTGTTTGGTTATCCTAGAGGACCTCAAAATTTAGTTTGTATTTTTGAATATGTGGATTCAAAATGGGAAGATGAAATTCCTAGCATAAGATTCACCAGTGGATATGTATTCATGATTTTTGGTGGTGCTAAAAATTGGATGAGTAAGAAGAAAGTTGTCATTTTTTCCATGATAGAAGTAGAGTATATGAAACCTACTCATTCTTGTAAGGAAGAAATATAGCCTAGGAGATATTATTCTAATATTAGGCTTGATACAAGGATGATTACTATTTTTTGTGACATCCAGAGTACCATTTTATTGGTAAATAATCTTACTTTCCATGCGAGAACAAAGAACACTAATGTTTAGTTCCATTTTTTCTGACATGGTGGAAGATGGGAAGGTAAAATTGGAGAATTTTGACACTTCGATGAATTTTGTGGATTGATTGACAAATTATATGCATGGATAAGATTAGATGGCATTCCAATTCCATGGGCCTCACAACCCCTAGCAATTGATTTTTTTTTTAATCTTGAAAGGTCTTTGACAAGTGGGAGAATGTTGATTTTAGGGTGTCTCAACCTTTGCAAGTTATAACATTTATTTTATTGTTTAATTATTTACTTTATACCTAATTTTATTTTCCTACTATTTCAAGTCACTTTGTGGGACCTATTGGTTGAGGTAGAATCCTACATGGAGGTGAGTAGGAAAGCTAATTATGTGGAAGTAGGAATCCCACTTGGTGGACCCCATCATGAAGATAATTTTATGGCTCATGTCATTTCATAAGTCTTTATGATGGATTAATATAGGATCATGTCATATAAAAAATTATGACAATGTAAGACTCAAGACTATGACAGATGGGACCCTTTCATGTAGGTAGGTTCTTTACATGTCATGTGGTACATTTTTCATGCATACACATGCCTTGCATGTCAATTAGGTCCATTACATGTAGTGAGGGTGAATTCCTGGCAAGAGTTGGGTTTTTGCATGAATACAAACTATGTGGTGATGTCATGTGGCAATCCTAGACATCAACTTTGGATGTCTATAAATGTGTGGAATTTTGGAGTGGTTTATATTATCAATTTTAATAGTTAAAAGGTATCTTTATGCTACCAAAATCACTGCCAAAAATATTTTTGCAGTTGAAGACTAGGTGTGTGCAAGAAGTTGAGTCCACTTTTTGGCCAAAAAGTGGAAATGTTTCCCTTGATTTTCAAAATTTGAAGCACTTAGAGATGGAATCTTGGAAAAAGTCACTAATCATAAAATGTAGTACTCAGAGTCTAGTTTCCAAATATGTAATTTATTTCAATACCCAAATAATACAAATTGATTTCAATAGGCGTTTCTAAAAAACATTGTTTAAAAGCCACTTTTTTTTTTAACCATACCATGCACATGTACGTCATCCATATTTTGACCTAAATAATTGTATTTTTCTAGATCCTTTTAGGAAAATATTTGTAACTCACTAAAGTACATTTTCAATATTTTTTTGTAATTTTCTATTAAATATTTTTTTTGTTAAATTTTTATTGGCCATATTTGTTGTTTTGAAAATTTTTTTGTGTATGTCACACATAAGATGACCTAAAATTATCATTTTTTGTATTTTTTTAAATTGAAAATAATTATTTGAAGTACATTTTCATGCAATTCATTTTACAAAAAAATATTTTAATAAAAAGTAATTAAAATACTTAAAAAATATGATATTTTAAGTTTATGGACCAATTTCATCAGAAATTAATTCAAAAATGGAAAAAATAATTCAATTGTAAAAAAATTACATATTTGGAATCTGCACTATCTCATCTATAATGGGTTTTAATTTCATCAGAATTTTTTGGAAAAAAGGTCTTCAAACATTGTCCAAAGTCACTATTTACTTGTGACATTGTTAGGACCTTCAACTTGTAGGTCAAACTAGGTTCAAAGTGTTGCAAGAATGAAAGTGTTGTGGAAAGATTTTTGGTGTTGTCATTGATGTTAATTGGTCAACTGGTTATCTATTAGTTGTTGTTAGTTGTATATGTTGAGGATATTGAGAAAATTGTAATAAAGATATGTTGCATGTGTTCAGTGGTTGCTCTGGGTTTTGGTCCAAATTTTCTCATGTGGTTGTGTGGTTTAGACATGTTCATGGTTGTTAGTAGATGTTATATCTAGATTTTTGGCTGTTGATTCATTTTACAATGCAAGTTGTGTTCACCAATTGTGAACTATGGTTTTCTATGTTTCTGGTTGAGGTCCTAGTGAAATGGTGTTGGTCCAGATTCCTCTTTGATGAAGTCTTATGACTTTTTGTTCTAGAATTATGTTTCCATGGTTCTATTGAAGATAATTCTGGCATCTGGAAGATTCGTGCTTAATAGTTCTATGTGTTTTACACTAGATTGGTTGACCTTGTGTGAAATACTACTTTCAAGAATGATGGACTGTGTTGGATCTTTTTGGGTCCCTTGAAGTGTGTGTTTGGGTCACACTCATTCTAATTCCACCCTGGGATGTTTTAACACCAACCTAATTTGAATTTGGATGTGGATAGCCAACTTTGGATATGTTTCAAAGTTGAAGATGGTATAAATGCAAGATGAATTAATGATGAAGTGGAGATGTAAGAGCGATAAAAGAAAAGAGAAAGTGCAATTTGATGCGACAATGATTCTATTCAGTGTGTGTGTGTGTGTGTTATGAGTGTGGGAGATTAGTGTGAAGCTTAATGTTGAGTTTTTGAATGCAATGAGCAAAAGGTGAACTCTATCATTCGTGCAGGTTGATTGAGTGACTATGGTGGAATCCTTTTTTGCATTTGGATTGTAGTCTCTCTATAACAATTCTTCTTTGTATCTTTATGGCGTGATCACTTTGGGTTGTAGCCCTGTTGGGCAGTGAGTACTTGTTTTGAACAGCGAGTCCTTATTTCAGGTAGTGAGACTTGTTTTAGGAAGTGAACCTTTTTGTAATCAATTTTGATATTCTCTATAGTGTGAGTTAATCCTCACTATGGGTTTTCCCTCATTGGGTTTTCCACATAAATCTGGTGTTATTGTGTTTATGTGTTGGATTTGAGTTTTCGCATTGGCATTTGATGATTAATCATTTAAGTTGTTTTAAGTATTAGTTTCAGTGATTGAATTAAAGATTAAAATCTATGACAACTGATTCATCCCCTCTCTTAGTTGTCCTATTCAACAATTGGTATTAGATCTTGGTTCCTTGGTGAAGAGCTTAACTGCTTGAGGAAGGTCTAGGATGGCTAGAAAAATGGTCTTTTATTATCCGAGGTTCGATGGAACTAATTATGGTATTTGGAAAGTATTGATGGAAGAATATCTAGAGTATTGTGGATATGATGTGGAGAAAGGTTACAAGAATCCTTACACTTCTCCTACTAATGGTCCGAGTACACCTGAAGAAATCAAAGCACATGAAGCAAATGATAAGGCGAAGTTTATCTTGAAGAATAGTTTGGTACATTCTGAGTTGATTAAGGTTTAGAATCTGAAGACAACTAAGGAAGTCTGGGATACTTTAGAAAGAGCACATGATGGTGATGAAAGAGTTAAAGAGGTGAAACTATAGAATTTGGAGACACAATTTTATCTTCTACATATGTCCGAAGATGAAAATATTAAATCTTATGCACAAAGATTGGACGAGATAGTGGTTGGAATGTGAGGACTTGGTGCTACTATTGATGAACAAGGACAGTAAAGAATATTCTAAGAACTCTTCTTGATACTTATAGTGAAAAGGTGAGTGTTATTGAGTAGACTATAGATTATAGGACTCGTACTAAGGATCTTCTGCTAGGATTTTTGACATCTTATGAAATGAGGAAGCTGAGTCTAAGAAATGGAAGCAAATCAGAGACTATGTTTAAAACTACAAAGAATGAAGATCCAGATGAAGAGAAATTTGATGTAATAGAAGCTCACTTTGTAAGAAAAATGTTTAAAAGATCTGGTAAGTATGAAGGTAATTTTCCCTTTAAATGCTTTAGTTGTGGAGAAATAGGTCATTATGCTGCAAAGTGTCTGAAAAGAGCTAAAAGAAATAAACAAAGATATGAGAAAGAAAAGAAAGGAAAGAAGATTAACATAGCTTACTATGTGAATGAGAATGCTAGTATTTCTGACGAGGATTCAAAATATGAAGATTTAGATGATAATGAATGATTTTTCTTAGCGATTAAGGGTGAACCTACTTTTGCTAATTCTGAAAAATAGATAAAGGAAAGCCTTCCAGAGAAGGAGAAGGTGAAAAATGAAGGTACGGTTATCTCTACCCTACATGTTAAACAAGAGAAGAGTTTTTGGGTAGTTGATAGTGGTTGTTCAAATCACATGACTAGTGATAAAAGTAAGTTTGTCAAGGTTCAAAAATATGATGGAGGCTTAGTTATGTTTGGAGATGATATTGTTTGCTAAAATTTTTGGGATAGGTTTAGTAAGTTTTGATGGCAAGCATCATATTGACGATGTATACCATGTTAATGGTTTAAGGAATAATCTATTGAGTGTTGGTCAGATGTGTAGAAAAGTAAGTTTTTCAAGGTTAAGAAATATGATGGAGGCTTAGTTATGTTTGGAGATGATATTGTTTGCTAAAATCTATGGGATAGGTTCAGTAAGTTTTGATTGCAAGCATCATATTGACGATGTATACTATGTTAATGGTTTAAGGCATAATTTTTTGAGCGTTGGTTAGATGTTTAGAAAAGGATATGATCTTGTGTTTAAGGATGAGAAATTTGAGATCCCAAAAGGATCCAAAACATTGATTGCTACAAGAAAGAAATTTGAAGGGAATATCTATCATCTTAAGGGTGTTGATGGATGATGCTTTATGGCTCAGATAAATGATAGTTAGTTATGGCATAGGAGAATATGTCACATGAATTTTGATAAACTAGAAAGGATTAGTGCTACTCAGGCCGTGAGAGATTTACCAAGAATTACAAAGCCTATTAATGCTATTTACAGGAATTGTCAATTTGGAAAGCAAGCAAGAAATTTTTACAGATCAAAGGAATAGTCTACTACCAGAATACTAGATTTAGTTCATATAGATCTCTGTGGTCCTATGAGAGTGAGAAGTATACTTGGTGAACGGTACTTTATGCTTTTAATTGATGATTATTCTAGATATACATGGGCTATATTTCTTAGAGAGAAATCAGATGCATTAGATAGATTCAAGGCATTCAAAGCAATGGTTCAAAATGAAGTGAATTTGAAGATAAAATGCTTAAGCTATGACAGAGGTGGAGAATTCACCTCCCATGAGTTTAATATGTTTTGTCAAGTGCTTGGAATAAAGAGAAAATTATCTACTCTAAGAACTCGTCAACAAAATGTAGTTGCGGAAAGGAAAAATAGAATAGTTCAAGAGGCTGCTAGATCAATGATTACTGAGGTTGGTTTATCAAAATTTTACTAGAAAGAAGCTATTCATACTATTTTTTATGTATTCAATCGAGTTCAAGCAAGAGAAAATAGTACAAAGACTCCCTATGAGCTATGGCACAAATGAATTCCTATAGTTAAATATTTCAAGGTATTCAGAAGCAAATGCTATATCAAAAGAGATGAAACTTTGGGTAAGTTTGATGTAAGAAGTGATTAAGGTATTTTCCTTATATATTCTACTAAAAGCAAGGCATATAGATGTTTCAATAAAAGACTAAAAAAAATCATAGAAATCTCGAATGTGAAGGTTGATGAGGCAATGAAGAATTCTATTGATATTGATGGATATGTATTTGATGAGCATGATTGTATAAGAATAGAAGAAATTGTGGAAGAACATGATAAAGATGAGAAAAAGAAGTAGAATGAACAAAATGAAATAGAAGAAGATGCTCTAGTGATGTCCCCTAAGACAACAAAATATGTACAAAATAATCATTTAGAAAGTGAGATTATTGGAGAGAAGAAAGAAGGTGTATTAACTAGAAATAAAGCTGCTGCTGAAGTGTATTTGTGTTTGCTTTCTGAGATTGGGCCAAAGATTGTATGTGAAACCTGTAAAGATGAACATTGGAAGGAAGCAATGAAGGAAGAACTTATGCAAATTGAGTAGAATCAGACTTGGGAATTAGTCCCAAGACCAAAAGATAAAACCATCATTGGATGAAAATGGGTATTCATAAATAAGTTGAATGAGAATGGCGAAGTTGTTAGAAACAAAGCAAGGCTTGTGTGTAAAGGCTACTAACAAGTATAAGGTATAGATTTTTAGGAAATTTTTTCCCCGGTAGCAAGAATGGAAGCTATAAGGATGTTCTTGGCACTTGCTGCTATAGAGACTTTAAGGTCTATCAAATGGATGTCAAGTCAACATTTTTGAATGGTGAATTAGAAGTTTATATGGAACAACCAAAAGGATTTTAGTTAATAGATCAATCAAATATGGTATGAAAATTGAAGAAAGATTTATATGGGTTGAAGCAAGCTCCTAGAGCTTGGTATGAAAGGTTAGATAAGTACCTAATTCAACAAGGATTTAACAAAGGTACGAAAGACAATAATTTGTACTATAAGATTAAAAATTGTAGAATCTTGATTGTAGTTGTCTATGTTGATGATATTATAATTGGAGGAAATGAAAACATGTGCAAGATGTTTGTGGAAGAGATGCATAAAGAATTTGAAATGCTCCATGTTTAGGGAAATGGATTTCTTTTCTTGGGCTACAAATTAATCAAACAGAAAGGAATTTTCTTACTCATAGTCTAAGCATGCAGAGAGATGTTGAAGAAGTTTGGGATGGATTGTTCCAAACTCAAGTAATTCTATGGTGGATCAAATTGCAAAGATGATAATTCACTCCAAGGTCAATGAGCAGGCATATATCTATGATTTCCTATGGACTATTATATTCTCTCGCTACTAGAATGAATATTATCCATGCAAAGACATCTTGTGGCTAGATTCTTTGAAGAAGATCTAAAGGAAACACATGTTGATGCAGTTAAAAGAATATTCAGATATTTGAATGGCACTCCAGATTATGGATTGTGGTATCCTAAAGATACTAACTTTACACTTAGTTCCTATATAGATGCAGATTGGGTTGGATGTGTAGATGACATAAAGAGTACAACTGGTGGTGCATTGTTTTGATGCAAATTGGTGGTGGCATGGTTGAGTAAGAAGCAAGATTCAGTCTCTTTGTCTATTGTTGAAGCCGGGTATATTGTTGTTTCATCTTGTTGTACACAAGTTCTATGGATGGAACATAAATTAAAAGTTATCATAGTGCTATATGATGATCTCATTTCCATCTTCTGTGATAATACAAGTGCAATTAACATTTCTAAGAATCCTATGATGCACTCGAGGAGGAAGCATGTATATATCAAGTATCATTTCTTGAGAGAGAAGGCTATGGAAGATGAAGTAAAGCTTGAGTATGCTCTGACGAAGGATTAGATTGCTGATATATTCACAAAGGATTTTCCTAAAGATACTTTTGAGTATCTTCAGGAGAAGTTAGGGGTTATTTCCCCTCCTTTCTTGAACTAGATGCATATGGAGATGCATCAATCTTGTGGATCTATGGGTCTATCTTTCTTCTGGACTGATGTTTTGGTGGCTACCTCTTAGGGAGACTATGTAGTATAAAGTGTTGTCATTGTGTTTTTCATCTCAATGGAGAAATCAATGGAAAATATTCTTTCTCCTTTTCCATTGATGTCAAAGGGAGAGATAAGAAGCATGTGAAAAGAAGGAGAGAAGAAGCATGTGAGAAGAAACATATAAGAGATCATCTTCTAAGGGCAAGAAAACAAAAAAAATGTTAGTATGTTTTCTTTGATGGTTTTCCACATCATGTGTTGCCATCAATGAAAAATGGGGAGATTGTTGCAAGAATGAAAGTGTTGTGGAAATATTGTTGGTGTTGTCATTGATTTCAACTAGTCAACTGGTTATCTACTAGTTGTTGTTGGCTATATATGTTGAGGATATTGAATAAATTGTAATTAAGATATGTTGTATGTGTTTAGTGGTTGCTACAGTTTTTGGTCTGGATTTTCTCCCATGGTTGTGTGGTTCAAAAATGTTGTTCATGGTTGTTAGTAGATGTTATATCCAAATTTTTGGTTGTTGATTCATTGTACAATGCAAGTTATGTTCACCAGTTGTGAACTATGGTTTTCTATGTTTCTGGTTGAGGTCCGGGTGAAATGGTGTTGGTTTGGATTCCTCTTTGATGAAGTATTATGACTTGCGGTTCTAGAATTATGTTGTCTTGGATATATTAAAGATAATTCTGGCATCTAGAACATTTGTGCTTAATAGTTCTATGTATTTTACACTGGATTGGCTAACCTTATGTGAAATACTACTTTCAAGAATGATGAAGCGTGTTGGATCTTTTTGGGTCCCTTGAAGCGTTTGTTTAGGTTTCCCTCCTTCTAATTCCACCCTAGGATGTTTTGGCATCAACCTAATTTAAATTTGGATGTGGATAGCTAACTTTGGATATGTTTCAAAGTTAAATATGGTATAAATGCAAGATGAGTTAATAATGAAGCAAAGATGCAAGAGCGAAGAAGAAGAGCGATAAAAGAAAAGAGAAAGTGAAATTTGATGTGACATTGATTCTATTCAGTAAGAGTGTGTGTTTGTGTGTGTTGTGAGGGTGGGAGATCATTGTGAAGCTTAATGTTGAGTTTTCAAATGCAGTGAGTAGAAGGTGAACTCTATCATTCATACAAGTTGATCGATTGACTTTGGTGGAATCCTTTGTTTCATTGGGATTGTAGTCTCTCTATAACAAGTATTCTTTGTCTTCTTTGTATCTCTATGGTAGTGATTCCTCTAGGTTGTAGCCCTATTGGATAATGAGTCCTTATTTGAAGCAGTGAGCCTTTTTGTAATTAGCTTTGATATTCTCTATAGTGTGAGTTAATCCTCACTGTGATTTTTCCCTCATTGGTTTTTCCATGTAAATATGGTGTTATTGTGCTTATGTGTTAGATTTGAGTTTTTGCATTGGCATTTGATGATTAATCATTTAAGCTATTTTAAGTATTAGTTTAGGTGATTGAATTAAAGGTTAAAATCTATGAAAACTGATTCACCCCTCCTCTCAGTTGTACTATTTAACACAAATGCTAGGTTTGCATCCCCAAGGATTTTCTCAAACCAAAAAAGAAGCCAAAAATCCAACCAAAAAAAAAATTTAAAGAAATGGGATCTTGTTTACTATGGGATACCGATTATAAAACAAGATCCCATTTCTTTTTTGACCATTTTAAAAAAAAATTATTGGAAAAAAATTATTGTCAATTCTACAACTTGACATGTACAATTGATGCGACAAATTCACCTAGTTTTTATCAAGTTTTGTATTTATAGGTCTTCAACTTGCAATTTGAATTAAATTTTTGAAAGGAGGCATCATTGGAACAATATTTTGAGTGGAATTGTGTTCATTTTCTACTTGTTTGGAGGAAAAAAGAGGAAGAATTTCACTATTGACATTCATTTGTGCTTGAGAATTTTATAATCATGGGTTCACAAGCTCGTAATAAGAGGAAAGATAGGAAGGTATTGACCCTTGAAGAAATTGAAGCAAAGAGAGAGAAAGAGGAAAAAAGGAAAAGAGATAGAAGAATGAGGATTCAATCAATGAATAATGTTGAAGCATCCAATTCCACAACTATTGAAGATAAAAACATTGAGGAGACCATGGTTGTAGATGATGCTAATTTGTAAGGGGTCAATTTGGAAAATAATACGATTATACAAACTAGTCCTAATATGTCTTCAAATCCCCCTTTCAATACTATGGAGTATGTTTCAATAGGCACAAATCTAGGTACATCTTCAAATCCACATTTTAGTGAAATGAAAACTTCTTTTGTAGAAGTTTTACAAGATGTTGGATTTAAGGATGTTGACATTGATAATATTCGTAGAGAAGAAGATTTTATGCAAATTGTTTTAAATGAAATTGAAATGAAAATGAAAATCATTTTAAATGTTGTTGAAAAATGAAAAATGAAAAAATTAAAAACCATTTTATTGATGAAAAATAAAATCATTTTGAATTTTTAATTGAAAATCTTAGGCATGTGATGTTGAAAATGGAAATATTTTTTAAAAAAAATTTGAAAGTGATGTTTTGGATAATCTTCCTCGTAATATTTTGGAGACAAATAAGAACACATGCTAATAGATTATACAAATAATTATTTTATCATAAAAAAAAATCATTTCAATGTCAACTAATGATGCAATTGATGAGAGTGTGGAAAATGAGAAAAGTAATGAAAAAGTTAGGCATTTTTGTTAAACCAAGAAGAAAAGATCAATCACTAAAACATGCTATGTCTATTGTTGCTAGTGCCATTGAGTCTATTAGAAAAAATAGTTGATCTAAAGATAAGAATACAACAAGAAGAGCTATAACAATTGCTATAGTTAATAAAACAACTTTGAATAAAAGAATGGTAAGCAATATTAGTGAAATTCTAAAAATACATCCTAAAACATTGCTAAGAGCAACAAAAAGAAGAGAAAGTATAGAAAATGATCCAATCAACCAATATTGGAGTTTTAGTGGTCAACTCCCAAGGTTTGACATGAAATTGAATGTTGAAATCAAACATTTGATTGAAAAATATTGGCATGATAATACTAGTGTATCATCTAATTCTAGAGATGTTTTAAAATTAAGAGTGGGGTCCAAAGTTTGTGATCCTCATCCAAAACACCTATTAGATACAACACAAACTAAATTTTATAGGAAATTTTGTGGGGAATTAGTGTTACCTGGTAATATTAAAATAATTCAAAGGTCTTTTGAAAAATGTAAACCTTTGGCATGTAAAAACAATAAGAAACGAATATCTTATTGTTATAAAGCACATTTTCAATTTTACTATTTTTATGATGTTTTTCGATATATACGTTGCACTTTACATACTAACATGATTATGGAGGAATGTGGTATTAATATGCCACCTGAAACAATAAGGGAATTTATATCAAGTTTGTTTTATGAAATATCTAATGGGAAATTATTTTATTTAAGTTCATGTATTAATGGACAATGCACTAGTTGTGGCAATCTTTCATTCTTAAGAGTTTGTATGCATGAAAGTGTTGATAACGATTTTGGACAACAATTAGTGGATATTAAAATATTTAAGAATGTTGACTATTCTTTAAAAGATGGAAAAATTAGAAAGCATTGTGATTTAATTATAGAAAAAGTTAGTGTACATGCATTCATATCAAAATTTAAGAATAATATTGTACCAAAATATGTCACACACTCTCAACATGCTTGATGGCTTGATGGACAATTTCATGCATGTAGATACACATTTCTAGTTGGTACTATAATATAAGTGGCTGGTTTTGCAGAAAACTATACTCTAGGTCTGCAAGAGGAAATCCAATTTTAGTGCAAGTGGCTATGTTTGTTCATATTGTTTATAGACATGTAGATTATAGCACAAAGGATGATAGAAATGTTTTGAGGGAGTATCATTTCTATTTGAATGACAACCGGTTACACTCGTCAGATTTTGTTCAATATTGTTTCAATATATTTTATACAAATTTAAGAAAAAGAGGAATCCAAATGACATAACATCTCATATGGTCAAACAATTGTATGAGATAGTTCAAGAATGCTCAAATGTTATATTGATTAAGTAGGGTTCACAAGGAACATAATGTGGAGTTTTTTGAAGCTAGGCATGGTAAAGGAGAACATGATGGAGCTAGTGCATGTGTTAAAATAATTCTTGCTAGAGAACAATTAAAATTTGAGGATGCAATAATATTTAAAGATGCATGTGGGATTGTGGTTTTGTGCAATACAAGATTATCTACACCTAGTTCAAGTGAGTAATCTACAATTCACTGATTCTTTTGGTTGGTTGAAGAAGATAACATTCTACCTAGACTTGATTACAAGACAATTAGTGGATCTACTAAATGGCATTCATTTTAGAGTTTGAATGCAAGCATATGGAATATCTAGACAAGGGAGCTTGCATGTTTTTGTTAGTTTTATATTTCAAGAGATTGGGAGGCATGTGAAAATACAAAATGGGTTGAAGATTGGAAGCAAAGATCGTTGAAACTTGCACAAGCACATGATCAATATGAAATAACAATTGAAGGAAATGATTAAGTGTTTGCATCATATGACTATGACCATGTTTCAAACCTTGTACAAGAAGGTAATTTAATTCAATTTATTTCAATTTATTACTAGATTTTATAATACCTTTTTTTATTTATATGCATATGGATGGATGTATGTATGTTGGTCAAATTATATGGACACATGCAAGTTATTAAATCAAATTTTGTTTGCAAGACATGCATATGCTGTTGTTGCACCCGAGGGGAATGAAGAGGAAAAAAAATATTGGTTTCCTTGTTGTGTGGAGACTAAACATAAGTTAATAGCACTTCAAGAAGATGATGATGGCTATCATTATCCATTAGGTATAGTGATCCCCTTAAGACATCCCCTTAAGAAAAATTTTGATAAATAAGTCTTTGATCGCCTTT